>CANUEY010194107.1:0-22052 GCA_948099555.1 Croton setiger
TCTCTTTCCTATATAACAAATATGATCGGGCTTCATTACTGGTCCAACAGTTCAAATAAATTATAACATCTCTTTTCCATATATCAAAAATCAGATCAAATAACTCAACTGGTCAGATTTCAGCCGACTCAGGAATCACAAACATCACAATTCAAATATCAGATATTTTTAGTTGACCGGGTTTCAATACCGGTCCAAACAGTTCAATATAAGCATATAACAGCAGTTCCATATATCACAGATGACCAAGTTTCAGTACCAATCCAAACAGTTCAATATAGCATATTTGGCAAACTCACAAAGTCAAAACCAAACATATAAGTAAGTGGGTTTAGCACTTACCTCACTGCTGTTAACTCGGATGGGCCTCGGGTTGTTTACCCCACGCCACTCAAGAACTCGATACTCCTATAATGCATAACATAGCAATGATGTTCAATTAATCAAATCAGAAATCCATATATGCTATGATGCATGATTTAATAATCAACTCTCTGAAATAATTGAGTTTTAAAATTAATTCATTTAATTTTTTATGAATTTTAACTCAATCCGTAAAATTTTTCCTATTTAAAACCATTTTATAACATATTAAAAATAATTATTAAACTCAATTTATCATATAATAATTATAATTAATAGTAATTATAATTATTAAACCAAAATAATAATCAAATAAACCAAATAATAAATTAAAACCAAAATCATAATTAAAATCTTTAAAAAAATATTTAATCTTTAATTTTCAGGCTCAAAACGATCTCAAAATAAATTTCTGACGTCAAAAACGGATTCAGGACGTCTAATTTAGGTTGGTAAGGTCAAAATATAATTTATAAAAGTTTCTGGGGTCAAAAATATAAGTAAAAATAAACTTTAGGGGCTAAAATGCAATTTTTACCAAATATAGGTGCTAGGCGCGCTATTTTCCTCAAAACGCACAAGAGAATGTCGTTTTTGCCGCTGGAATAAAGAACAAAACGCAGCCCTTCCTTGTGTTTCACTGTGCGCGCCTGATGGTCAAATGCACGTCCTCTGTGTCGTTTTGATCATCTTCAAGCTCCTGCCTGCCACAGATTTGGCCCGAAATTCAAACTCTCCAGCTAACTTCCTGATGACCATATGTCCTCCCCCGATGGCTTTCCAGAAAGCTACGACCACCGTTCTCTTCCTCTACAACCCTTCTATCTAACCATCTAGTCGAAATTCCCGGAAACCCTCTAGATCTTTAGATATAAGCTCCCAAAATTGGCACCTCAACACTGTTTTCCTCAAATTCCAGATTTTGCCAGTTTTTCTCCCAACTTCTGACAGCCCGTCTGGCCACCTCTGGTGGTTTTTGATGAAGTAAGACTATTAAACTATTCCTCTACACACCCTCTAACGACCCATCGAAGCCAAATCTCCCCATGCACACTCAGTTGGAAGTTGTGAGCCTCCAAAGTAGCAACCTTGAAACTGCCTTAGAACCAGAATTTCAACCTAGAATTTTCTCTCTCTCTCTCTCCTTCGATTTCCACCCTCTTCCTTCACTATCTAACACTTCTATACTCTTTCTAAAAAACCTAGGAACACACTGAACAGGTTGGATTGGAGATTTCCCTTAGTTTTCTCTCTTTTCTCTTTCTTTCCTTTCTTTCTCTCTCTTTTCTTCTTCTTTCTCTTTCTAGCTCGTTTCTTCTCTTTCCCTTACTATTCCAACCACCTAAACTTCCTCTCCAGCACCTACTACAATTTCCCAAGGCTCCTTTCCAGCAGCAGCTTATAATTTACCCAAAATATCTCTTTCCTTTTTCTTTTCAAAAACTTAATCTTTAAGTTTCCTAATTTCCCTTCACAACTTTCTTTCAATCTCAAATTTCAGCCCACAAACACAGCCAGCACCTACTTAAAATTTTTTTTTAGTGTCAAAATAATACGTATAACACGTGTCTGAAGTTTCGTAAAAATCGGAATTCGAAAATAGTTCGCGGTTCGGTCGGTGCCCTAATCCGACTCCGAAACCTTGATTTTTTTCGCGAAACCGAAACCATACGATGTCGTCGCAAAATTATGGTTCCAAAACTCTTTAAAAAATCTTAATAAACACATATCAAAACATCAAAATCATTTGGTTCATATTTTACGTGTTTCCGACATTTTATGGGCGCGCGAGCCAAAAACCCTAATTAGCTCCGTTTGTGTCTTTCGATGGCAAATGAGCCTATAACATAGCTTATTATTCTTATTCAAATCATATATTATCATATTCAAATCATATAATTTTTATTTAACTTAATTATCAAATCAAATAATGATGCATTTTAATGAAAATGCACATAATGCATGTAATGATGTCAGAACGACGTAGGCTAGGGTTTTGGGGTGTCACAGTATAGGAAGAGTTTGGTGGTCTTAATTCACCGGAAAGCCATCAGAGGTGGCTGGACGAACGATTGGAAGTTGGGAAGAAAACCAGGAAAAATCTGAAATTGTGAAAACAGTGTTAAGGAGCCAACTTTGAGGGATTATATCTTAAAATCTAAAGAGGTTTTGGGAATTCTGGCCCGATATTTTGATAGAGGGGCTGTAGAGGAAGAGAATGGTGGTCGTAACTCGCCGGAAAGCCACCGGAGGATGACGTACGGTCGTCGGGAAGTTGTCTGGAAGTCACAGAAATTAGGGTAAAACAGAAGCAGAAGAGATGAAGAAGATGATAAAAATGGCAGGAGGGGCTGCCGTTTTGATTATTAAACAGCGGCCCTAAAACGACACCAGCCCCTGCGTTTTGATGAAAATAACGCACCTAACACTTGTATTTGGTAAAAATTGCATTTTATCCCCTGAAACTTCTGTTTATTTAAATTTTTGACCCAGAAACTTTTATGAATTATATTTTGACCATTCCAACCTAATTTTGACGTCCTGAATCTATTTTTAATGTTAGAAATTAATTTTAAGATCATTTTAGGCCCGAAAATTAAAGATTAAATATTTTTGATATAGAATTGGTTTTAATTTATTATATGGTTTAATTAAAGATTATTTTTTGTTTTAATAATTACAATTATGATTAATTATAATTGTTAAATGATAAATAGAGCTTGTTAATTATTTTTAATATGTTATGTAGATGATTTTAAAGTTGAAATTTTTACAGATTGAGTTAAAATTCATAGAAAATAAAATGAATTAATTTAAAACTCAATTATTTCAGAGGATTAAATAATTAATCATGCATCATAGCATATATGGATTTCTTATGTGATTAATTGGATGTGATTGCTATGTTTGCATTATAGGAGCATCGAGTTCTCGAGCAGGGCGGGGTAAATTACCCGAGACCCAACCGAGCTCATAGCAGTCCGGTAAGTGTTAAACCCACTTACTTATATATTTGACTTTGACTTTGTGAGTTTTCCTAATATGATTATATTGAACTGTTTGGACCGGTACTGAAGCCCGGTCAATTGAAAATGTTTGATATATGAATTGCGTTGTTTGTGGTTCCTGAGTCGGTACTGAAATCCGACCATTTGAGTTATATGATCTGATATCTGATATATATATTGTTTTAACCGCGAAGCCCGGTCACATGATTATATGAAATAAGATGATATGCAATGTATGTTATATAAATGCATTTCCACAAGACTTAAATATGACCGTTGTGATTATCGTAAGCTAGTGTTTGCAAATTTCACGAAAGAAACCTACGGTTTCTATATGATTTGACGGAAAGACCTACGGGTCTTATATGATATAGAAAGACCTACGGGTCCTATATGATACAGAATGATCTGGTGGATATTGTATGTTACAGGTTGATCTTCGGATCCCTATATGATATGATTGACCGACGGTTTTCCAGTCTTATATGTTGACTGGCCAGCTATGGTTACTTATATGCTATGAAATTCCCGGGGCAACACTTGGTCGATAAAATCACAACTAAAGTAAAAAGAATAACATATCACGATGCATCTTATGATATTGCTATGATATAAAATGATGAATATGATCTGGAATCATGCTATTTCGTAAGTTATGATAAACCGAATTACATATTTGGTTTATATGCTGTGATTTAAACTTTTATATGGTTATGCTTTGATTGATGTATGAAAATGTAACGTAATACTGATTATAGTATCTGTGACTTAATGGATAAATGAAATCCTATGTCAGAGATAACTATACTTTTGTTATATGATTTGGTTATTATGGAATTATTGGTTAAGTCAGCTATGGCTTGCAAGTTAAAGAGGAAACCTATGAAATAAGCTTGCCTATGACAGGTTCTATTTAATATGTTGGAATTAAGCATTATTGATTTGTTCATATTGTATAGTTTACACTTACTGAGTACGCAACTCATTAAATTGTTTTTACATGATTCCAGGTTTTCTTTGGGGCAACTGACAGCATCAGTTCCATCATTATTCCACCGGGTCGGTCAGCTGAAGCTTAGGATCTCTCTCTCTCACACATCTCATCATTTGAATCATCCTATCATGTAGATTTTTGTCATATGGCTTGTAAATTATTAATAAGGCTTATGGTTAAAGAACTAAAGATATAGTAAATAGTGTATGACATGTCATATGCATGGTAGTTGTCATTGCATTGCATGTAGAGTTTTAATATGTTAAAATGCCTATGTGTGTGTTTTGCTCATATGCTTAATTTTCTGTGGAGTCTAATAGCATAGATGTTCATACATAACATGTTAAGAATGTTATTAAAAAAATGACATGTTTTATGACGTAATGGTTATAGGTTAGGTGGTTACATTTAAGGACTATCTAAAGCAAAGGGACTAAAATAAAATTTTACAAGGAAACTTCTCTTCTCCCTGTTTCTCTCTCTATTGCACAATTTCTTCATTTCGCCTTCAGCACCGCTACCGTTCACAAACGACTGAAGCACCACACCAATAGCTAGAACTCATCAAGTTGAATCAAACACATATCCATTTGCAGTTGATTGTCACCAAATGAAGGAGTTCAGACAAATGGTTTATGCCCACTCTCTCTCTATCGTATAACTTATTTTGACAGTCGGAGTCACCGCTACTGTGTAGAAATGGTTGAAGCATCATCACCAATTGATAGAACTTGTCAAGACGAATCAAACACATACTCATTTGCAGTTGATTGCCGCCCAAAGGAGGATAAATCAAAGAAATACAGACTGATGGTTTCTGACCTCTCTCTTCATTGCACAACTTCTTCTCATTGTCGCCATCTACGCTACTTTGCACAAACGGCCAAAAAACCACCACCAATCAATGGAGCTCGTGAAGATGAATCAAACACATTACCCATTTGCAGTTGATTGTCGCCAAATGAATGAGTAATCGATGAAAAATGGTAACATCGAGCGATGGTCTTCTTTGCCCAAGGAAGGTGAAACATAATTACAACATAGTCCTTGAGCTTTGTAAAAGGATGCAAATGCTTATTTCAGCATCCTTGCCAAAATGAAGTGTCCTAGCTCAAAATGACGTCATTTTGCTAGCTATGAAACTGATCTAATAGCCATGACACACTCACCGTGAATTTGTGGCACACTCTTTATTTTCTCATGGACAGAGGGTGCGAGTTTAACTATTTACAATTGTACAGAGGGTTTTTAAGACCACTAGCATAGCGAGGAGGTAAAAGTCAAAAATTTTGAAAGTACACAAGGCAAAAGAAGTTATTAGAAAAAAAAACCAGATTTATATTATGAAATTGCAAGAAAATAAAGATGATGACCATGAACGATAGCAAGAATAATAACAAAGATAGGAGACCCACGAAGGGTTGAGAGAATAATGAATAATTTTTATATTACGTATCTATTTAAGGTTGAATAGTTTAAATATATTTTGACAACTTCAAACTAGCTTGATTAGTTCAATAACAAAAACTTAAAACTAATTTTCTGCATCAATGAAAATGTGACCAGTTGACTATAATTAGAGTGTGATTTTGAAGATTTTGAATTCAATTTCTAAATAATATTATAAACCTCTTTTATATTTAAAATAATAATAATTCTCTTATATTTTGTTTGTATTTATATTTCATTACTCCAAATAGAATCCAAAATCATGACAATAAAAAATGGATATCTTTGATGAGTTGAAGAATGAAAATAGTTGCTGGAATCTGACACTTATCTCCATCTTCTCCATGCCTTACTATTAATACGTTTCACAAATTCAATGGTGAAGATGGAGGAGATAGAAAGGTTTAATTAATTAAGTTTACGAAATTAATTGTTGACTGCTCAACAACCCACTAATCCTTAAAGGATGATATCAGTCGTCCAGTCCTAGATCATAACATAATTAATTATAGCCATCTTCCTTCTTTTTTTTTTTTTATAGTTTGTTATAACAAATTTATTAAATTATTAGGCATGCACTCATTAATTTTTGTTATAACAAATTTATTAAATTATTAGGCATGCACTTATTAATTTTTATTCAGCTTTTATATTATTTTCAATTTTAATATGTTTAACTTTTACTTATAATGATTTCTAGATTATAATAAAATTAGGTGATAATTTTTTTATATACTTAAAATATTAATAAATAGTTCATTTTGAAAGTTAGATAAATATTTAAGTAAATAATATATTACTTATTTAATAAGTAAATTTTATATTAATTGATGGGGCTTTGTTATAAATTAGAAATTACTTTTTCTAATTAATTAAGATTATGAGCACTTATACAGTAATTGTTATCATAAAAGTAAATAATGAATTTGTCCTACCAAAATTAGATTGTCATAAGCAGAAGTTTTAGTGTTAATTATATTATTAGTTCATCGTACCATGACAACTTCAAAAAGCTGACAGTTGATTTTCAGTCCTTAGTAATAAATGTCTCCCAACCAAAAACTGTTTCAGATCACTCCTTCACCATACTTCAAAACATGTGCAACTTCAATGCAGTACCTTATATTATTTTCTTTTCTTTTGATGTATTAATGGATTATTGCTTTGATTGACTATCAAATTATAGAGAGAAGAAGATTTTCTTGAAAAATAGAAGAAATATTCTTTTTTATTCTATTTATATACATATTAAAAAATCTAACATATACTGAGATTTTCTAATGTAAATTATTAAAAATTTTAGCTCAATCTTTTAAAAAACAAAAATTAATTGTATAGAGTATCTATTTGTATTATAATTTTTACTTAATAACTACCTTTAACTGTTTAGTAAGTATTTCAAACAACAGTTAAGAGTTATTTGAAAATTCTTTAAAATATAATTTCATGAAACTTTTTCGTAAGTAGTAATCCGAATATCTTTATAAAATCTAACATTATAGTTTTTAGATTTAAAGTTATACTATAAATTAGAAATAAAACAATTTACACAGTTAAAGTTTACGATCATATCAAATATATAATATATAAGTCAAAATATAAATAGTACACAGTTAAATAGCAAGGCTCTTTCATGAGTAGAGGACTTTTTTTTCCATAATTATGCTAGCCAGGGAGTAGGTTTTTCCATAATTATGCTATAATTATGCTAGCCAGGGTGTAGAGACAGACAGCCGCTTTTAAGAGGGATTTCATTGCTATGTACTTTTTTTTTCAAAATATATAATTGTTTCTCTTGTATTTCCAATCTGCGTTACTTAACTAATTTGCTCGTATAGTTTTATTTTAATTTTTTTGCAAATTATTTTTCGTACTCATATAGTGGCAAAATCATTTATCAAAAAAATTATGCAGAATAATCTAAACTTTTTATGCCTAATTTCTATTATTATAAATTTATAAAGTCCAATATCTATTTTATATTTTGTTTTTGGCGAAATTTTTTTTTTGGCACAATATTTATTGTATTTGTATATTGACTTTAAGAACACTATAAAAAAAAATATACTTGGACGGTGGGTCCGTATTATGGGCTTTGAATTTGAAAGCCAGTTGAATTGAATATATAAAAGAGAGAGTAGCAAAGCTCAGAGAAGCATACGAGCTACCCAAACACAACAATGGCGTTACTGTCCTTTCTTGAGATCTTTTTAGCAATAACCAGCTATATCTTTCTTCGTTGTTTTCTCAACAAAAGTGGCCAACCAATTAACTGGCCGCTTTTCGGTATGTTACCTGACACTGTCTTCCATTTCCGCCACATTCACGACCGGTTCACAGAAATTCTAGAAACAGCAGGTTACACCTTTTTCTACAAAGGCCCTTGCTTTTCTAATGTCAAAATTTTAGCAACTGTGGATCCAGCCAATGTTCATTATATTATGAGCTCAAATTTCTCTAATTTCCCTAAAGGAGAAGAATTTTCCAAGATTTTCGATGTTCTTGGAGATGGGATTTTTAATTCCGATTCAAAATCTTGGAAAAATCAGAGGAAAGTAGCTCATTCTTTGATTAATGGTAAAAGTTTTAATAAGTTCTTGATTAGGACTTGTGAAGCAATGGTGGGAAAAGGTTTGGTTCCTGTTCTTGAATATGTAAGTAAACAAGAATTAGTTGTGGATTTACAAGATTTGTTTCAAAGATTTACATTTGATATTACTATTGAATTAGTAACAGGGTACAATCCAAGAAGTCTTTCTGTTGATTTTCCAGAAATTGAGTTTTCAAAAGCAATGGATGATGCTGAAGAAACTTGGTTTTCTAGGCATTTGAGACCAGAATTTGTATGGAAGTTCCAAAGGTGGCTAAAGATTGGACAAGAAAAGAAAATGCTCAAAGCAAATGAAGTCTTTGATGACATTTCAAGAAAATATATAGCAAGAAAAAGAGAACAACTTTTGCTCAACAATGGTGGTAATATTAATTTTGAAGAGGGTGTTGATTTATTGACATCTTACATGAATGGTCAAAGCTTGGAAACCAAACCAGATGAAAAATTTTTAAGGGACACAATCATAAATTTGTTACTCGCTGGCAGAGACACAACAAGCTCAGCTCTTACTTGGTTTTTTTGGCTTATTTCAAAAAACCCACATGTAGAAACCAAAATCAGAGAAGAAATTACAACAATACAAGGTAAAAAAAATACAAATGGTGCATTAAATATAGAAGATGTACAAGGTCTTGTATATCTACATGGAGCCTTGTGCGAGTCATTAAGGCTATTCCCACCAGTACCATTTCAGCATAAATCTCCTTTACAAAAAGATGTGCTTCCAAGTGGGCATCAAGTGAGTCCAGATATGAAAGTAGTCATAAGTTTGTATTCAATGGGAAGGATGAGTTCAATTTGGGGTGAAGATTGTTTAGAGTTTAAGCCAGAAAGGTGGATTAGTACAGGACTAAAAATTAAGCATGAACCATCTTACAAATTTATGGCTTTTAATGCAGGTCCAAGGACTTGTTTGGGTAAAGAATTGGCTTTTACTCAAATGAAGATAGTTGCAGCTTCCATAATTCATATGTTCAATGTTAAGGTTGTGCAAGATCATCCAGTTTGTCCTAGTGCATCTATAATTCTCCATATGAAACATGGGTTAAAGGTTAATGTTAGTAGAAGAAGGGTTTGAATATTCAATATTGTTTTTAAGCTATATTTGTTAGTCGTTTAAGGTGGTTTTTTTTTTCTTTTTTTTTTTCTTTAGTATGAAAGAAATATTCTTCTTTTTTAGGGCAAAAAAGTATATTGTGATATAATTGTTCTATTGAAATAAATATTAATAATAATTATTATAGTTGTATTTTTTTAGAGTGAATATTCAAATTTCGGCCATATTTTACATACAGTATTCGTTTAAGGTTCAGGATAGCTTTCTGAAAAGGAAATTTAGAGACGTACAACTTTCAAAAATGCAAGAAGGGTTGCAGGCTGTGTCGCAAAGTTTGATTACTAAATTCATTCGTTTAGGGGGTTAAATCGGCGAATCATTTTTGCGGATGTCCTAGAACCCACTTTTTCCGGAGCGTGAATCATTTTCAATTGATCCTGAAAATATGTCAATATGGTACTTGGAATGACTGGAAAAATGCGCTGATCAAGAATATGGAGCCGGAAAAGTCTGGAATGCTACAAAGAAGCGCGAAAAACAATGTGAACGGAAAAAAAGCCAAAACAGACGAAAGACTGCACTGCCACCCGCGCGAACCGGCGCTGCCCTTCGTGTCACCTGGCGTGGCACCCCACGTTGCTTGGCGCCCCACCTGTGTCAACAAGCGCCCCCACCTGCACCATCAAGCGCCCCCGGTTTGCATCAAAATTCTGATTTTCAATCAATAAATAGACTCGTTTTCACCATTTGAAAGAGAACTTTTTATACTGTCAAAAAGCATTTTCAAATTCTCTCCAACGATTAATATTGTCTCAAGGAAGCCTCTAGTTTTAAGCATCCCTAAACTTTTGGAGAATTCGTTCAAGATTAAGTCAAGCTGAAGCTCCGTAGCTGCTGTCAACTAAGCTAAATATGCTTTTATCCTTAGTGCCCACCTTCTACTATTTTGCTTCTAAGTAACACCTTATAATTTTGGCCATACAAGTTTCCGAAAGCACAAAATACACCACACACAATCATGCATAATGGATGCCCCTTCTAAGCCTTTCACGAGGCAATTTGAACTACATTGGCCTTGATTTATCATGAAACGAGAATATGTAAACATGTTCGGGATATTACCGCAAATAGTAGGTAAAAAATCTCAAAACTCTTTATTTTGGTTTCTCTTCTTCTATTCTTATTTTTTATTTGATCTTTAATATCTTATTTGAGATGTTTTGAGATATTATATCTTTTTTGGGATAATTTGTTTAAGGATACTTAATATCTTGTTTGGGATGATTTGGGATGCTTAATTAATCCTTTTAATTTTATATCTTATGAATCCTTTTGTTTGGGATGATTTGGGATGCTTAATTAATCCTTTTAATTTTATATCTTATGAATCCTTTTGATTTATAGTTTGTTTAGAATGATTTAATATTTTCTTTGGGTAATTAATAGAATTAACCTACAATTGATATCATAATTTATCATAAATTTAAGTTTGAAACATGGTCTCTGAATCTCATCGGGTTTCTGGCTAGTTTCTGATCTGTTAAGATAATTAATTGAATAAATAATTAATTAGAGTTATAAATTTGGATTTTTCTTAATTTGAACTAGTAAAAATAATAAATCAAGTGGCAAATTCAACTATTCGAATCTTATTTTGATCCTTTTGAAATAAAGTTCGGGGTTCACAATTTGGCGACTCCATTAGAGACTGACCACTGATATGAAATTGAGGACTACTATTGGACTTAAATTTGGACGTGTTCTATGTGGCACCCTAAACCCTAGCCCACGTCATTATCGACGTCATTACATGCATTACGTGCATTTTATTTAAAATGCATCATTATTTGATATGGAATATGACATGAATATGAGAGATATGATTTGTAAATGATAATTCATGAAATGAATATAAAAAATAAACTATGTTTTAAGTTCGTTTACCGTCGAAAGACATAAACGGAGCCAATTAGGGTTTTTGGCTTGCGCGACCGAAGAATGTCGGAAACGCGTAAAATGTTGTTCAAATGAATTTGATATCTTGATATATGTTTATAAACATGTTTTAAAGAGTTTTGGAGCCCTAATTTTACGACGACATCGTACGGTGTCGGTTCCGTGAAAAATCGTCGAGGTTTTGGAGTCGGATTAGGACACCGACCGAACTGCGAATAATTTTCGAATTCCGATTTTACGAAACTTTAGACATGTGTTATACGTATTATTTTGACACAAAAAATGTATTTTTAAGCTGGTGCTAGTGTGTTGTGAGGGCTGGAATTGCCAGAAAAATAAAAGGAAAGAAAGTGAGAAAATGGATGTTTAAGGGTTAAGTTTGGCTAAGGGTAAAATAGAATTTTTGGGCAAAAATCTAAGTAGCTGCTGTAAAGAGGCTTGTTGGAGTGTTGTGCTGGAGTGAATTGAAGAGGTGAAGAGGTGGAGAGGGCTAGAAACCAAAGAGAAATAGAAGCAAACCGAAAGAGAGAAAAGAAATAAAAGGAAAGAGAAAATAGAGGAGAAAGCTCCAATCTAACACCTTCAGAGTGTTCCTTGGGTGTTTAGGAAGAGGTTAGAATGGATAGAAAATAAAGGAAGTGGCTGGGAAGTGAGAGAGAAAGAAAAACCAGAGGAGAGAGAAAAGGGTTCTAGAACAGTGTAAGGTGCCTACTTTGGAGGCTTATATCTTCCAACTGAAAGTGCATAGGTAAATTTAGCTCCGATGGTTAGATAGAGGATGTGTAGAGGAAGAGAACGGTGGTCGTAGCTTGCCGTAAAGCCTCCGGAGGAGGACGTACAGTCTTCTGAAAGTTGGGAGAAAATCACAAGTTTCGGGCAGAAAACAGGAGGAAGAAGAAGGTCCAAAATGCACGACTTTCCTGCATTTTACCTAGTGAGTCGCGGTCAAAACTGCAGCCTCTACTGCGTTTTGATTAAAACCTCAGCAACCAAAACGACGAGGATTTCTGCATTTTGACGCTAAATAACGCGTCTAGTACCTGTTTTCGGTAAAAATTGCATTTTGGCCCCTAAACTTGTTTTCCACATGCATTTTAGCCCTTCTGGGCAATTTTTCAATTATTTGTAATTGCGGTTTGGTCCTTTGACTTTTAATTTTTTATATTTTTGACCTAGAGACTTTTATAAATTATATTTTGACCCTTCCAACCTAACTTCGACATCCTGAATCCGTTTTTGATGTCAGAAATTAATTTTAAGATTTTTTTAAACCTAAAAATTAAAGATTAAATATTTTATTAGAAATTTTAATTATGATTTTGATTTTAATTTATTATATAGTTAATTTAAAGATTATATTTGGTTTAACAATTATAATTATGATTAATTATAATTATTATATGATAAATAGAGATTGTTAATTATTTTTAATATGTATTAAATGATTTTAAAGTGGAAATTTTTACAGATTGAGTTTAAATTCATAAAAAATTATATTGATTAAATTTAAAACTCAATTATTTCAAAGAATTAAATATTAAATCATGCATCATAGCATATATGGATTTCTAATTTGATTAATTGAACATTATTGCTATGTTATGCATTATAGGAGTGTCGAGTTCTCGAGCGGCACGGGGTAAGCAATCCGAGGCCTAACCGAGCTCACAACAGAGAGGTAAGTTTTAAATCCACTTACTTATATGTGTAGAGATGACTTTATGATATTGTCAAATATGCTATATTGAACTGTTTGGACTGGTATTGAAGCCCGTTCATCTATGATAGATGAAAATGAGATTATATGATTTTATTGAACTGTTGGATCGGTACTAAAGTCTGGTTAATTAGAGATATCTGATATATGAATTGCGATGTTTATGGTTCCTGAGTCGATACTGAAATTCGACCAGTTGAGTTATATGATCTAATATTGAATATATAGGTTGTTATAACCAGTACTGAAGCCTGGTCACATGATTATATGAAAAATGATGATATGAAATGTATTTTACATAAATGCATTTCCACAAGACTTAATTACAAGTGTTATGATTATCGTAGCCAATGTTTGCAAATTGCACAAAGAAATCTACGGTTTCTATATGTTTTGACAGAGAGGCCTATAGGTCTTATATGATATAGAAAGACATACGGGTCCTTTATGCTACAGAGTGATCTTCGGATCTTACAAAGAAAGGTTGATCTTCGGATCCCTATGACCGAAGGTATTCTGGGTCTTATATGTTCACTGGATCCAGTAAGAGAATCTTATGCTGTGAAATTCCCGGGGCAACACCTGGTCGATAAATCACAACTAAAGAAAAAGGAAAGACATGTCATTTTTGCGTACTATGCTATAGAGATGCTTATATATGGTGATTAGGACCTGAATTCATTGATAATTGATATGTTATGATAAATTGCCTTATATGTTGGCTTTATATATTTATGGTTTTGTTGTCAAAAACATTTTTAGTCTTGTTTTGGAATTTGCCGAAACTAGTCGGTCTTAAAAATATTTTTTTAAAAGAGTCGCCACCCGAAGTTCGGGAAAAACCAAATTTTAATTTTCAAAAATGACTCCGTTTTTATTTTAAAGGCACTGGTCAATTTTCAGAGATTCGGGGTAAGGGGGTTGGGTACGACGGTTTAAGTTACACTTAAACCGCCGCCTGGTAAAAACCGGCCTCTGGTTTGTTTTTCTTTCCAAAATTTAAGTTTTAAATAAAAATGTTGTGGCTATGATTAAACTAGCAATGTTCCTAAATGGCAATTTACGGTCATTTGCAAGAATTAAATTCAAACATTGAAAGCAATTAAAGTGCGGAAATTAAACAAACAAACCCTAAAAACTAATTATTCTTTCTCCGATTCGGAGAAAATAATTACAAACCGAACCTATAAATTTACAATCTACCCTTTAAAATCCCAAATTAAACCCAATTAACCCAAATTATGAAAATTTAAACATTAATGTAAAATTACAAAATGGTCCTCAAACTTTCGAAAAATTACATTTTACTACCTAAAAGTTGAAAAATTACTAAAACAGTCCCTAAACATGCATTTTGTCTAAACAATCTAAGAAAAACATAAAACAAGCAAAACAATTAAACTTTAAGCCATCACATACAAAATTTCAATTTAGTCCCTTAACTTTTCAAAATTACCAATCTGCCCTTCTGCCATTTTTAAATTCAGAATTGACACTTCCACATTATAACATGTAGATTATCATCAAAAAAATAACAACAAGATAGTATTCCCATTTAAGCTTCCAAAATATATGACCAACTTCAAGAGTTAATATGAATGGCACCAGCTGCTAAGAATATAAACATATATAGCATAAATTGAAAGCCAAGACAGACTGTAATTGGAATAGAAGTTGGAAGTAAAAAAAAAAAAAAGCAAACTGAAGTGATCACAGCATACAAATCAGACTTGCAATGTGGATGGTAAGATACTAAGTATTAAAATTGTCAATGGTAGCTTCAATGTGCAATTGTATTCTAATTCTGAGTTAACAACAACTGATTCTCAAATCTCACAACAGAAATAATAGGTGACAGCATAGTTATGCAACAATGTTTTAAGATCATGAAACAAGGTTGATTGTAAAGAATATTCAATCGGAATTCAGAATAGAATAGGAGACAGCAAAATAAGCAGAAACACACAGCAATCTCCTTCCCAAAGTCTCAAATTAGCAGAAACTGACACTGTAAAACATTATCACAGTCACATAAATTATACTAAAGATCAGAAACATAGCATGGAGATGAAGGTTTCAGCTCAATACACTTTTGACACATAGCAGCCCAGCAACTCCAGATACTCAGATTTACTAATCATAAAACTTAACTCTACGTCAGCATACAAGAACAGTTCCATTGACACAAATTTGACTCAACTTGATCAACAATAGAAATTAAATTGTTTCAAAGTAAATAACATACTCATTACTCAAGTTAAACAACATGAAAACATGAACAGATTGCCCAAAAAAAAGGAATTAAAGCATTGGCACAGATCTTGGAAGAGTCAATCATTTAAACATTAAAAAACAAGAAAAAGAAATCTATATGATAACAAAATTCAATCGACAGAACACAATCATATATACGATTTAATTATGAAATCAAACTGACGAACATATATGAGAAACCAGATTTAATCTGGTTCCCAAACAAATCAATTCATATTGAACACAAAATTTAAATTGAAAACAGAAATGAAGGGTACCTCAAATTGAAGCTTTCAAATTCGATTCCAATTCAGAAAACAATTCCAAGGTTCTTTATAGAGATTGATTCTTCAACAAATAATTTCCTTAATACAAATCTTCCCCAATTCCCCTTTCTGATTTTGAATTGGTTTCGAGACAGAAAGGGAAACAAAACCCTAATCCCCAATTTTACACAGGAAACCCTAATTTTTTACTTACAATTTTTTCGCCAATTCCTCTCTCGATTTTCTCTAATTCCTCTCCTCTAGACCTCTGGAACCTCCCCCCCACGTCTCGAATGCTCTTGCTTCTGCTTTATAGAGCCAGGCCCTCCTTCCAGTGTTTCCCTGCGCCAGACATGGTCTCTGCTTGATCCTTGCTTCGCCTTACAGGGGCCTCGTCCGTGCCTCTTCTTCGTCTGCGTCCTTCGTCCATCATCATCATCTCTTCGTACGGTTCTGTTACAGAAAACGACAAGGAAGGAAGCTTCCTTCGTCCCTATTCCTCTGTTTCTGTTTCCATTTTGTTTACTGTGCTTCCGCTTTCTAATTTCCTTCACTCGATTTCATCTGTTTTCTTTCTTCTTTTTTTTTTTAAATTTGAATCAAAACGACGCCGTATAACATCAAAATGCAGCGTTTTGCTCTTTTAATTAAGACGGGGAAAATGTTTTTGAATCGAACCAAACAGGTTCGATTCAAAACCAAACTGATATTTACCTTTCATCCCTCTTTCTTCTCTTTTCTTCTACTTTTGACCCCACTTTTTTTATTTCTTTTCAATTATGCCCTTCCTTCCCTATTTCCTCTTTCAATTTTTCCTCATTTCTTTTTTTTTCTTCAATTAAATCCTTTTCCTATTTTATTCACTCATTTTTTCTCTTTTCTTCTTTTTTAATTTTTTTTCTTCTTTCTTCTTTTTTTCTTTTTTTTTCATCTTTTTTTTTAATTTTTACAAAATAAAATGAAACTAAAACTAAAATAAATATTTTTCTGGATATTTTTTCTTTTTAGATTTTGGGGTCAAAAATCGAGCGTCAATAGTTTGCCCCAACTTTGATATAAATTGTGCGAAGCACAAATTATATCAAAGTACCCATTGACGCGAAGATGAAGGTACTTACCTCAGAGTATTGTTGATGATGAATCTTCTCGTTTCTTCTAAGGAATGATTGATTGGTCTCCCCATTTCTTCTAAGGAATGTGATCTGATGAATCTCCCCGTTTCTTCTAAGGAAGCTGGTCTGATGAATCTCCCCATTTCTTCTAAGAGAGTTTGAATTTTTCTCATTTCTTCTAAGGAATCTTCTCCCATTTCTTCTAAGGAATCTCTCATTTCTTCTAAGGAATCTTTTTCCCATTTCTTCTAAGGAATCTCCCATTTCTTCTAAGAAACTTTTTCCCATTTCTTCTAAGGAATCTCCTATTTCTTCTAAGGAATCTCCCATTTCTTCTAAGGAATCTTTTCCCATTTCTTCTAAGGAATCTCCCATTTCTTCTACGGTATCTCCCATTTCTTCTAAGGAATCTTCTCCCATTTCTTCTAAGGTATCTCCCATTTCTTCTAAGGAATCTCCCATTTCTTCTAAGGAATCTCCCATTTCTTCTAAGGCATCTCCCATTTCTTCTAAGGAATCTTTTCCCATTTCTTCTAAGGAATCTTTTCCCATTTCTTCTAAGGAATCTCCCATTTCTTCTAAGGCATCTCCCATTTCTTCTAAGGAATATTTTCCCATTTCTTCTAAGGAATCTTTTCCCATTTCTTCTAAGGAATCTTTTTCCCATTTCTTCTAAGGAATCTTTTCCCATTTCTTCTAAGGAATCTCTCATTTCTTCTAAGGAATCTTTTTTCATTTCTTCTAACTCTTCACCCGCTATTGTTGGAAGGAACTCAATGTTTTTGAGAAACTTTTTCACCCGCTGTTTTGGAAGGATCTCAATGTTTTTGAGAAACTTTTTCACCCGCTATTGTTGGAAAGATCTCAATGTTTTTTAGAAAATTTTTCATCCGCTGTTGTTGGAAGGATCTCAATGTTTTTTAGAACCTTTTTCATCCGCTGTTGTTGTAAGGATCTCAATGTTTTTGAGAACCTTTTTCATCCGCTGTTGTTGGAAGAATCCCAATGTTTTTTAGAACCTTTTTCATCCGCTGTTGTTGGAAGAATCCCAATGTTTTTTAGAACCTTTTTCATCCGCTGTTGTTGGAAGGATCTCAATATTTTTGAGAACCTTTTTCATCCGCTGTTGTTGGAAAGATCTCAATGTTTTTGAGAACCTTTTTATCCGCTGTTGTTGGAAGGATCTCAATGTTTTTGAGAACCTTTTTCATCCGCTGTTATTGGAAGGATCTCAATGTTTTTTAGAACCTTTTTCATCCGCTGTTGTTGGAAGGATCTCAATGTTTTTTAGAACCTTTTTTTTGTCTGCTATATTTTCTTTTGATTTTTGACTTCACTAATACATAAGGTATTTTATACCTGCAAAATTTCAACACAAATATGCAAATGCGTTGTTAGTCAAATGCATGTATACATGGCTTTCCAAATGCAATTCTATTCTATTGTAATGGCTACGAGCCATGAAGCCGTCCGGGGCGGCGCAAAATCTATAGTTGACTTCTCAGAAGATCATATTTCAAGATCAGATTAGATGCCTTTTCTGTTTCTCTTCTCATTGTGCCCATTCCTTTGACACTCCTTTGAACATCCCTTCTCGGGTGTTTTTCACCTGTCAGAGCTTTTCCATGCCCTTAAGGGTTTTCTTATCTTTCTTCCTTTGAGAGTCCGTTGCCCCCTGATTGGAGCAATTATTCTATCTTTTTCCCTTTTGGAATTTCCCGATCTTCAGACAAGCACACCTATTGTTCTTTTTCAAATCGGTCTTTGACCATTGGAGAGTTTGTTCCACCCAACATATTTCAGTATTTTGTCTTTATACTGGTATTTTCATCAAGATAATTAACTTTACTTCAAGTTGTCTTAAGTCATTCGAACTCACAAATTCACTCATGTGTTTGAAAAACAGGGTTGTGTGTACACTCAGCGTTCACCGCAGTGAGCTAAGAGTCACCATAGGCTTGCTTCGAAACCTAACCTCCACTTTTAGTGGTTGCATATTCAAATCAAAAGGTCTTTTACTTGGTTGTAATGGGGCCTGGCTCAAGGTTGGTCAAAATGGGATACTTTGACTCATTTTGAAAGGATCACATTTTAATGAACTGTCTGTAGCATTGTAAGCTTTCCGGTTGAGAGTATTTCTCATTTTCAATTTGTTTTGTTTCTTAAGAGTTTTTCTAACTCTTCCTTTTTACTAGCTGTTTTTCTTTTCTTTTCTTATTTTCTTTCTACTTTCTTTCTTTTGACTTTTGATTTTGATTATTTTTCTTTCCTTTTTGTTTTTGTCTTGACTTTTTGCCTTCGTTTTTGATCATGTTTGATCACATTCTCATTTTCTTTTCTTTTATTTTCCTTTTATTTGAATTTATCTTTCATTTCATTCTTTATTTTTCTCTTAGACTTTCACTTATGTGATTCTTTCAAAAGGATGACTGAAGGAATTACTTTTCTTTTGGGCTGGCTTATTGTTTGGTTTAGAAATGACCTGTTTGTTTTTAGGCTAGAAAGGGGCTCATCTAGAGGCTTATTCAAATGGGTTGGCTTTTTATGCTGAATGGTTATCCCTAATTTGCCTTTATCATTTTTGAATTTGCAACCCTAATCTAAGCTTTAGGAAGGTCGCGAAGCAAGTTCTAGGACTCTTAAGCTGGGCGCGTGAACTCACTCACAAAAGAAGTGTTTGGGCTCAAAACTCACAAAATAGTGTAAAAACAATTTAAAGTAATGCAAATTATCTTAATGAAAAGACACATATAAAAACAAAGTACTGAAATTTGATTCACACATTATTATGAAATTCGAACATTGTTCATTCCAATTCTTGGTCTTCTTTTTATCCAGGTTGTAGTACCAGGCCTGTGCTGCACCGGTTAGTGACAGCGGGAACATTTTAACAATATCTTCCGGGGGACTACCGCTAATCTCCATCAAGGACTTGTATTGCATCAGGTGAATTCTTGGGTTACCCGTGCCATTGTATAGAGAAAACTTTGGCATTTTGTAAGCCACGGGTGTAGCTTTCTTCAGATTCAGTTCTTCATCATCACTATCATCTAAAAACTCAGTAAGCCCTTTGACTTTCATGAAAGTTTTCATCTTTTCAAGTTGCTTGCTTAGCTTCCTAACTTCATCAGCAATCTCTCTCTCAGCTTTGAATTCTTTCTCTTCAGTCTATTCCCTGATTTTCCAGACCATTGACTCGGCCCTGTTATTGCCCCCGGTCCCCAGTACTTTGTCCAGATCATTTTCTACTGCAGGGGCCATACCCTCATCCAACAGCTGTTGGTATAGTTCTGGGTCCTGGTGGTACAGTTCAGGATCGATTTGGTACTTCATCAGTTTCTTCCCAGTGTTTCTAGGAACTGGATGTGCTGATTGAGAAGGTTCGATATTCATATTCTTAAGAGCCTGGGAAATTCCTTCCTGAACCCTGAAGTTAAGTTCAGCTTCCATTTCAGCCTTCATCTCAGCCCTCATTTTTCTCATTGCAGCCTCGATCTCATTGAACTCAGTGACTTTGCTGGAGCTTTCTTATCCATCTCTAATGATTGAGTATTGATACCTGATGAACAAGATACTCTGATTAGTCTACCGTGGATTCTTTCCACCCCAGTTTGGCTTACAGCTTCGGGAAGCTATGACAACTATATGGCTGTACAGTGAAAATTTGTTAGGAGATGATGCATGTATGCATGCATGAATGTGTATTTATAGAAATTTAAACAAACAAGATGAATGCAATTCTAATGTGTCGATTGACAGTCATGGGCTGTCGGTCCTTCCGCCGCAGCCGTTTAGGGAACTTGAAAATTTTTGTCAAAGTAGGCAAGTATAGTTTAGCTTATTACATTTAGGATGTCTTTTGTCATTAACTAGCCATTTTCTGGTTTTCTAGTTAATTATTTTCTCTCTTTACCCTTTATTTTTGCCTTAAGCGTGATTGTCGCTTAAGCGGGGTTTTACAATTTTTTTAATTTTCTATTTTTCTATTTTTTTTTCTCTTTTTTTTTATATGATTCTCAGATTCTCACTTTCAAAAGACAACATAAATGTAATAGCTAAAAATCCCATTTTCATTCATGACAGAAGGTTTTGATTTACAACTGTTAGCAACAGTACATTTGGATTATTACATTTCGAAGGGATGTGACGTTGAACGTCATAATTGGGTATACTTCAGATGCATTGTCACTGAGTTATATCCTGGCTGCAATTCAGGCCTCCGAACTTCATTTTGACTTTCGACTGTAATTGCCAATAGAACTTTGGTACTGTGCTCGGGATTGGGCTATCTCGCCTTTCCTCGGCAAAAAGGTTCAAGTTAAGCAACCGACTGAGGGTTGGGCCCACGGACCATGACCATGACCATAACCGACTCTTAAAAATGGCTGAAAAAGAAAATCACTTACATGATGCATGACAAAAATATTATTTACACAAAAATGGGGGAACAGGAGGTAGGAAATGCATGAACTCCACCCTTATATCACCCGCACACGGCTTTGTTTTGGTCAAAACTCCGATTTTTAAAAACCTTAGGATATTGGCTTAAATCTCGACAATCAGCAGGGGACTTTGAGATTTTCGGTAACACTCGCATTTAGGATGATGCAACAAAACAACAGCACAATAAATTGGGTAAAATCCTAAATGGAAGTTGCTACGGTCGACTATATGTAGGTTAAGTCGGGTTTGACAGGTCTCGGGTTCCGTAAGCGAGGTTTCGGCTTTTGAGACCTAACCTTTTTATATACCGTTTTGGTACGAGACTTACGGTTGATAAGCATTAACAGTACTCCGACTGGTGTATTCGAAAAATTTCGGAAGGCAGCAGCCGATCGCACTGATAACCTTATCGCGGGGTGATAAGGGCAGAATGGAGATAGTAGATGATGAAGGATGCAAATGCAAAGCCTAAAAACAGAATTAAAGGAAAGCTGTAACGTCCTCTCTTATACCTTACGTTATAAAACATGTCATTTTTTTTTTATTAAACTTATATCACCATTTTAATTATCATGTTAAACTATACCATCACATATTAATCCAATATATATCTAACATACATTTTCCAAATATCAAACATAAACCAAATATTAAACATACAAAATTACTATTCTTTATGTAGATGTCATTATGTCATATTATCCCAAACTTAATAAACATATATATATACATGCCAAACTATAAAATTTATGCTATACAGGAATAGCATTAAACAAAATTCTATATGCAACTGGTACAAATGATGTGACGAGAGGGAGAGAGG
>CANUEY010194350.1:0-23628 GCA_948099555.1 Croton setiger
AAAGTTAAACTTTTTCTTCTAACCTTCAGACTTGTCTAGGATGATAAAAAAATAAATATGTAATTATTTAATAAAATCTTAATTGAAAGAATAGATAATTGCTATAGTCATAAAAGGTGAATGGTCGTGCTTTACACAATAAAATTTTATCACATCAATTTAAAGTAATAAAGGTGTTTGGTGTAGTTGGTTAACATGTATGCCTTCTTATTAAAGATTGTCCAATTTACTACACCTTGTTAGACTTTTTTTTTTAACTCAAGAATTCACTCTTTTTTAAAATAAAAAAAATTCACTCTACTTTTTTTAATCTCTCAAAAAGTCACTTTTTTTTATCTATTCTATATTGTAGCTTAAGTTTCCTCGAACCAAAACTCCCAAACCAATATGTTGGGGTTGAAATTATTATTAGCTAAAGATTTCACACATTTAACTTGATCAATTGATGTTTATAATATTTTTCAAACAAAAGAAGGCTATTTATAAAGACTCAAAATTAACTTAACATTAATACTAAAAAACTGACTTCAATTTAATTTTTGAGTTGTAACTTAATACTAATTCTATCCAAAACTTCCTCACATTTTTCTTTCACTTAAATATTCGCGGAAGCTATTACTCGGAATGTTTACAGATTCATCAAAGCTGTAACTTGCAATGTCTAAGGGCATCTATTTCTTCTCTTAAGCTCATGGAAATTGGTTTTACTTATTCTGTTTTGACTCAATACTTGTTGGCATGGCTTAGCACATGTGTATTTTTGTTTGGTTTCTGTTGGTTTTCTGAGATATATGCAATTGTAATTGCTTTTGTCAATAAATTGATACCTATCAAGTGGTTATGGTGGATGGTAAGAGAGCAACTTAGAAAAATGAATCCAAGAAGTAGTCCCATTTTTCATGCAGATCTATTTGCTTACTGTCTTTTATATAAGTTTAATACAATGACTTTGGGGTTCAAAACGAACCAGGTTATTGAATTCAAAAGGAATTGGCATTGGTGGGCTCTCACTTCTTTTTTTAGGCATCTATTCATTCTTTAGTCTTGATATGGCATATTCTTATTGTACAAATTGTATTTGAAAAGTTCAAAATTTCTAATACTGCCATTGCGCATGCGTTAGGTGCGGGTTGACAGCATCAGGAGAGGACAGAAAATTAGTTGATCATTGGCTAAATAATTCTCGTATAACCAGCTTCCTAAGAGAAAATATCAGGAGCAGAGAAGGCATCTACCCTAGCAATGTTAACTAAAGGAGGACAAGTATTTTACTTCTAGAAAAGCTTAATAATAAAATTAGGCGTTATTTACGTAAAGTTATTTTTTTTAAATAAAAAAAATATTGTATTAAATGTCAAATTTTGAGAGATGTTAAATGAATGCCATACTAATAAATAATTACAATCTATTCTAATAAAATTTTTTTTTAAAAAAAAAAGGTTGTTTGGTTCTCCCTTTTAAAAACCTCCAAATAAAAAAAAAATGGTGGGTCGGGCAAAATGAGCATCCCAAAGCATAATGGATTAATTTTTGAGGGGCAAATAGTAATTAAGCCCTTGTTTGTTCTAATCACAACACGCCTTCTTCTCCAAAGCGGTTGTATTTGGCTTTCTTTGTTTTCTCAAACCAAAATCATTTGAAGAAATCCCAGTAATCAAACTATTGCAAACATCGTAGTCAAATTTCTCGTCAATTCGAAGATTGGAAGGATAACATTCAAATCAGTTGCATTCGCAAGTCCAGGTGACAATTTCCTCCAAAATTTGTGGTTTTTCATCTTTGCTTTTGTTTTCGGGGGAAACGATTCTTTGAATTACCGATCTTGATTTCAATTGAATTGCAGGCCGTTGCGAAAGCAAATGGATGCAAAACCCAAGAGAAGGACATTGGTAGAGAATGGGGATTCGGCAGAGGATTTAGTGCTTGCAACTCTAATTGGAAATGGTGAGGATTTGGGTCCGATTGTGAGGCACGCATTTGAAATGGGGCGGCCTGAAGCACTCCTTCAGCAACTAAAGACTGTGGTGAAGAAGAAGGAAGCTGAAATTGAAGATCTCTGCAAGAGCCATTATGAGGACTTCATTGGAGCAGTTGATGAGCTTCGCGGCGTCTTGGTTGATGCTGAAGAGCTTAAGAGTGAGCTTGCCAGTGACAATTTCAGGCTTCAAGAGGTAGGGAGTGCTCTTTTGATCAAACTTGAGGAACTTCTTGAATCTTATTCAATTAAGAAGAATGTGGCTGAGGCTATTAAAATGTCTAAAATTTGTGTTCAAGTTCTAGAACTTTGTGCTAAGTGTAACAATCACATGTCAGAAGGGCAGTTTTATCCTGCATTAAAAACTGTGGATTTAATTGAGAGGACTTACTTGCAGAATATTCCGATGAGGAGACTTAGATTGACAATAGAAAAAACAATTCCTGTTATAAAATCACACATTGAGAAGAAAGTGACTAGTCAATTTAATGAATGGCTAGTTCATGTCAGGAGTTCTGCTAAGGATATTGGTCAAATAGCAATAGGCCGTTCTGCATCAGTTCGTCAGAGGGATGAGGAGATGCTTGAACATCAAAGGAAAGCTGAGGAGCAAAATGTTTCTGGGTTAGGAGATTTTGTGTATACTTTGGATGTTGAAGAACTTGATGAAGATTCTATTTTGAAGTTTGATCTTACTCCTCTCTACCGGGCATATCATATCCACGCTTGCCTTGGCATCCAAGAGCAGTTTCGTGAATATTACTACAGGAATCGATTATTGCAGCTCAATTCGGATCTGCAAATCTCTTCTTCTCAGTCATTTATTGAATCTTATCAAACATATTTGGCTCAAATTGCAGGGTACTTCATAGTAGAGGATCGGGTCTTGAGGACTGGTGGTGGTGTTTTGACAGCAGATCAGGTTGAGACAATGTGGGACACTGCTGTGATTAAAATGACTTCTATTTTGGAGGAACAATTTTCTCGTATGGATTCTGCCACCCATCTTCTCCTGGTGAAGGATTATGTTACTCTGCTTGGGGCCACACTTAGGCAATATGGGTATGAAGTTGGCCAAATTCTGGAGGCAATTGATAATAGCCGTGACAAATACCATGAGCTTCTTTTGGAGGAGTGCCGGGAGCAAATTGTTAGTGTTGTTGGCAATGATACCTACGAGCAGATGGTTATGAAAAAGGATACAGATTATGAGAATAATGTCTTGTCCTTCAATCTCCAGACCTCAGAGATAATGCCAGCTTTCCCATATGTTGCACCATTCTCCTCCATGGTACCTGATACTTGCCGCATTGTTAGATCATTCATCAAAGGGTCTGCAGATTACTTGTCGTATGGGATGCATACTAATTTTTATGACGTTGTGAAGAAGTACGTGGATAAGCTCTTATTAGATGTGTTAAATGAAGTTATCCTGGGGACAATTCACAGCGGAGCAATCGGTGTCTCTCAAGCCATGCAGATTGCTGCAGACATCTCTGTTCTTGAAAGGGCTTGTGATTTTTTCCTTCGACATGCAGCCCAACTATGTGGAATCCCTGCCCGATCAATTGAGAGACCTCAGGGCAGTTTGACAGCTAAGGTGGTTCTAAAAACATCGAGGGATGCAGCATATCTTGCACTGCTTAATTTGGTGAACACTAAGTTGGATGAGTTTATGGCACTCACAGAAAATATCAATTGGACCGCAGAGGAGCCATTACAGAATGGGCATGAGTATATAAATGAGGTGATAATATACCTGGACACTATTCTGTCAACAGCACAACAAATTTTACCTATTGATGCTCTATACAAGGTTGGGTGTGGTGCTCTGGAGCATATTTCAAATTCCATTCTTGCTGCATTTCTCAGTGACAGTGTGAAGAGGTTCAATGCAAATGCAGTTCAGGCTGTTAGCAGTGATCTAAAGATAATAGAGAATTTTGCTGATGAGAGGTTTCACAGCACTGGGTTGAGTGAAATTTACAAAGATGGTAGTTTTAGAAGCTGTTTGATAGAAGCTAGACAATTGATTAACCTTTTGTCTAGCAGCCAACCGGAGAACTTCATGAATCCTGTCATAAGGATGAAAAACTACAATACATTGGATTATAAGAAGGTCGCAAGCATCTGTGAGAAATTCAAAGATTCTGCTGACGGAATCTTTGGAAGTCTTGCAAGCCGAAATACGAAGCAAAGTGCACGCAAGAAATCAATGGATGTGCTGAAGAAAAGATTGAAGGACTTCAACTGAAATGTGTGTTTTGGTCTTAGTTGTAGCTCTGCATTAATTCCAACATCCTATCGCCTCTTTCAACTCCTTCCAGGTATACATATCTTTTAACCGTTGGTGGGGATTAGAAAGACATTGATTTTTTCAATTTCAGATTGATTATTTTCTTAATAAAAGAGCTATTTCATTCTTAGATTGGTATTCGCAAGATAGTTATGTTACTTCTGCAGCTATCTTCTTTTTAAAAATTAATTGCTTTGAGTCTTCTGCATTTGTAAGTTGCTCATACTAATTAATTTGTTTTTGCAACTTCAATGTTTGGTGATTGTTGCAACTGAAATGTTTGGTCATTCCCACACAAAAATGACCAAAAATAGTAAAAGTAAACTTTTATGTCCTTTTTTTTTGTACCTTTTTATATAGAGAACACTCGAAACAGAACGATGATAACCTTAGTCCAAGTAAAAAGAGAGTTTTAGGTTTGCATACATAACCAGAAGGCACTCCAAGCTGTTCCCATGTGAAAAAAAGTATTGTTGACATCCGATTGATATTGATGCCACAATTAAAGCTAAGGCTAACGGAGAGAGTATGAAGAAAATCCAAGCCCTTTATTTGATTGAATATCGTACCAATTTATCTGAACTTGTGCCTTTTAATTCTATGCATGTACTCTAGAATTCCGAAAATCGTCAGAATTACACATTTTTTGATTCAATAATGTCTAAGGAAAAATTCCAAGAAATTGTGATTTTATACTAAAATAAATTGAAACCAGATTTTCAGAAAATATTATTTTGTCGATCATCAAAAATTGTTCTGTAAAAAATGTTTGTCTCGTTCTTATTTGTACCATTTCTTTTTTCTTTTTGATATGTTTTAAGCAAAAGTTTTATTTCAACAATCTCATTTTCTGAATGTTTTTCTTCAACTTAATTTGATTTTCTCTTGTCTATTGTAGTCTTAATAGATAGGAGGTTTTTAATTTATAAAGAGAATTTGGGTTAATAAAATCAATTCTTATGAGCTTTTGGGATAAATCTCTAAATTTGGGTACTTGGTATAGTGAAATTCTTGTATGAGTTATGTAATCTATGTAAAATAGAAGGTGAGTTTTCTATTTCTATAAAATAAAAGAGAGGAGGTTTTTATGAGCCTTGGGTGTATGGGTTAGAATAGGTGTTTTCTAAGTCCTCTACGATGACTTTCTCTTAGAACTTTCAAGTTTGTGTATTTGGAGAGTTGATGTAGGCTGGAATGGTGTAGCTGAACTACTATAAAAATTATGTGTTCTTTTTCTTACAAGTTTTTAAGTTTACACTGGTCAAATTATGCTTTTATATATATGTGTACATTTTCTATATGATTTTCTAAATACTAAAATTTGTTGAACTTCTTATTCTAAAATTGTGTTACATTTTCTTTTATTCGTTTTGATTTTATATTCCAAACTTTGAGCTTAGATTTACATATAATAATTTTGAAATTGGTTTTGTAGCCTATTATTAGAAGATATTTTTTGGATACTCAGAAAAAAGTTTTGAGATAAGTCAAGTTACTATCTTTTTTCTTTTTCATTTTATTGTTTTACTGAGAATCTTTTGATCAAAACATTCTTTTGGCCATTGAATTAGGATTTTTTCCTACTAGTTATATTATTGAATCGCTTTTTTCAGTATTTTGTAAATTTTAGAATAAAATTAAAACAATTGGTTTGTTTGACTACTAAGAAATCATGCAAAATGGATTCAAATAACAGAAATTATCGTTTTACGATAAAAGTAAATAAACGTAAATGGTTTATTTACGGGTTACTAGAAGGAAATAAATCTATTTACTGATGGCTGAGACAAAAGGAAATAAAAGTAAATAAATTTGTTTTGGTAGCAAGTGGCCGAAAGTGGAAGCAATAAATTTAATTTTCGGCAGCCAGCGACTAGAGTTAGCGGCAACTGGAAAGAAATAGAAGAAATAAATTTATTTCCAGCGATCGGTGGCAGTGGCCGACGGCGGTAAGCATTAAACACTTGAAAAAATAAAAGTAATTAAATTTATTTCTAAGCAGCTAGTTAAGAAAAATTAATAATATAAATAAGGGCATATTTTTTATCCAGCTAATTGAATCTCTTAAAAAGAGAATTCAAACAATCTTTTTTGGCACACGTGCTTAAAAGACAACCAAAATTGTTTAAACTCCAAAAAAGATGCCAACAATTACAATTTCCCTTGTTTTAAAATTCAAAAGAATAGATGGTGTACTTATGACAATGAGATTGTATTTTTAGTATATTAAACATTTTAGTATCTCTAATTTGAATATTATATTTGTAGTCCCTATATCTTATGACTGTTAAATACTTTAGACCTTCTGTCAAAAAAAAAATAATAATAAAGTATCAAACCAAACTTTGCCAAAAAACTAAACTGAATATTTTCATAAAGACCAAATGTGAAATTATTCAAACCCTAAAATGAAGCTCTCGATGAGGATTCATAATATGTATTTATTTCAGGCTACAAATGGGACAAGTGAGTATACCAAAATCGAATCTTTCAATGAGGATTCATAATATGTATTTGTTTCCAACATCTGATCACAAAAAAAGTTTCAAAAATGCAATTAAAAAATCTAATTTTTAGAGAAATAAAATATCACTGGAACTTTGACCGACGAGTGCGAAGTACTCCCGCGACTGATTGAGGTACGATTGATGACATTGAATTCATCTCTATGTCAGTTTTTCAATGGTCTAATGCGTGTTGACATCAGAGTTCCAAGGTATGGTGGCGTCCGATCGAAATTTCCACTTAAATTGTCTTTCTAAAACTAGAAACTTTGATTGCCCGCCAACTCTGATCTCTGATTTTGACATGTGCTAAAGCCGAAATCGAGATGAATCTAACACCACCAACTGCGCCTCACTCGGTAGCTGGAGCACTCAACACTCACTAGTGAAAGTTCCAAAAGTATTTTATCTCTCTAAAACCTAGATTTTTCAATTGCATTTTTCAAGAATTTTCGGTGGTCGAATGTTGAAAATAAGTATATATTATAAATCTTCATATCGAGAGCTTTAATTTGGTATACTCATTTGTCTCGTTTGTCACCGAAAATGAAAGTCGGATTTTGGACATTTCATGTTTGGTCCTTGTATAAATATTTAATTTGGTTATTTTGGCGAAGTTCAGTTTGGTACTTTAACTTTTTCTTTACAGAAAGATTAAAAGTGTTTAACGGTCATAAAATACAGGGGAGAGCACGTGACGGGACAGAATTGTATTACGTAATTTCTAGTCCCCCAAATGTTCGGGATACAAAAAATGAAGCTTCGTCTTGTTCTGATAATTAAGTTGTTTCGTCTTGTTCCATTTTTTTTGGAACAAACCAGTACGACACTCTTGGTCTTTAAGATAAGAAACTTCAAAATAATTTTTTTTTAATAAAACTTCGAGTCCAATAATAAAATAAAAAGCATCGAATAAAAAATTGATTATGATTTTTTAAAATTATATTTTTTAATAATATCGAATAGTTACTAAATAAAACAAATTATACTATTTAAATTAATTAAATAATATCAAGAATAAATAAACATATAATTTTTTCAAAAAATATATTGATTATGAATTTTTTATAAAACATAAATTGCTATAATGATTTTATTAATTAATTGCAAGGGTTAATGGACTAAAAATAGTAAGAAGAATATGATGATGCACTTCGGCTATAGCTAACTTAGGGTTATATATATATAAATAAAGATGGTTTCGAACGGTACACAATTTTAGGATACAACAATTCGATTTTGTTAAAATTTCAGTCCCGTATTAAAATTATTTTCGATATAAAATTTAGGACACGATTATAAAATTTTCATTAATTTTTTTTTTTAAAACAAAATTTTAAGAATAGGTCAGGATTCTCGTATTGAGTAAAAAATATAATATTAAAAAATGTCTTAAGTGACTAAAGCATAATTGACTTTGACAATCGGCAAAGTTCAAGGTTTACATAAACAATCGGCCTTCCCTTCACGCAGGAGCGACTGAATCCAACTCTCAGAAGCCAAGTCAATTTTTCGCACCGGTTCATATTCTTTTTGGCAACCCTGAAAAAGAAGAGAAGCTAGATTCTCAGTTTTCAAGCTTCCATTGTTTCGCCGTTTTTTACTGGAAAAATTAATCGAGCGGAGGGTGATGGCGGAGGTATCGATGTGCAGTAACGGTGGCAGTGGGGAGCTGACGCCGGAGGAAGAGAGGGTTTTGATAAGAGACATTGCGATTTCCGCCGAATCTAATAGCAAAGAAGGCGACATCTTCTACTTGATCACTCAAAGGTAAATTCGGCCTCTTAACCCCCCTCTCCCTTTAGTTTTATTTTATTTTTTTGTTCTTTGAAAATTAACTTTCACTTTGATTTGAGTATTTTTTTTTTTAAAGTTAATTGTGTTACTTTGAACGAATTTCTAATGATTATAGTTTCTTTCCCAAAAATTTTCAAAATTAAAAAAAAAAAAGAAAAGAAAAGAAAAGAAGAAAGACTTCTCCTTGCAAGTTCAACTGTGCTTTGGGGTATCACTAGACTCTGTACATGTTGGAATTTAGAGCATTTTGAGATTAAGTTGGTATTTTACTTTCAATGCAACTTGGAATTTGATGATCTCCATGTCATAGTAATATTGGGTTTGTTTTCCAAAGAGAAATATTGGGGGACACCCCCAATGATGAAGTTAAGAATTTCATCTGGAGATCTTAGTTTTGGGTCTTGGTTGGCTTGGCGTGTTTTTTATTTTTTTTATTTTTATTTATGGGAAAATTATGTTTTTAGTTAAATTATCTTATTGAAGCCCATATGACCAAGATTCGAACTCTGAACTTGGATTAGGGAGGTGCATTGCTCTAACCATTTGAGCTAGAGGTTCTTTGCGCTTGGCGTGGGGGTTAATGTGAAAGAAGAGAGCTGCTTGCTTTCCTTTGAATTCTGATGTACCAAAAAAAATTTGGGAATTCAGGAAGTGCTTATCACCTGATTGGCATGTTGCTTCTATCAATTTTCTGTCAATTATAAGTGAATCAATCAATTGTGAACCATCTCTGCTAAAAGAAAAATTTGTGAACCATCTAAATTCCTAAAAACCAATTGATTATGAAGTTCTTGTCTCCCTATGTAAACCAAAATTTCCACTTGATGCGATAGGTTCAGCGCTCACAATATATACGAAGATGTATCACATCAGAATACATTGCTCAAAATGAAGTATGCCCACATTATGGAAGTTACTGGACTGTTTGTTCCTTTACAATTCTACAGCAAAAAACCACCTTAGTAATTTGAACTGAAATTAGGATAAAAAAGATTCACAACCCATATTCCTCATTCGTGCATTTCTCCTCATTCTTCTATCTTACTTATGTTTTATGCATGTGGCTACTTGATAAAGCATACAAATGTTAGTTTTCTCCTTCTAGTGTAAGATCTAGTTTTCACTGTTCAGTCAATTTAGAATTTAGATATGCATTTAATTCATAAGGTAAAATTCTATCATGGTGAGACTAGGCCTATTATTTCTTGTTCTAAAAGCTGCTCCCGGTTATTGTTTGCATAACTACTCCATATTTGTCAAAACACGAGATATTTCGTTGCTTTCTGTTTGCTCCACATGGATATATGTTTTTTTAATTGCTTTTAGAGTCAGCATCTAATCTTATTATCTAATTCCCAATCCAAAAAATGAAGATTTGATTGTCAATTTCAGATTCATGATATATATATATTTGAAGATATAACAGTATTTATTTGAAATGTATGCTATAGAGCGAGGGAAATAGGAGGTGTGATCTAGAAGAGTTCCAAGCCGATAGCTTATTTCATTGTTCTTAATTATTTGTTGGCTAATATAGTCTGACCAAAAAGAATTGCCTGAAATATTTTGTGATGCATCATTTATATTCTGTCTTGCTTAAGTCATGTAAAAATAGTGTTTTCAGTTGTTTTTGTTTTTGGTTCTTGATAGGTGGTGGCAACATTGGATTGAATATGTGAATCAAGACCAGTCAAGTATTACATATGATTCGTCCTCTTTGTTGGAGCATTGTGATTCAGAAGGTTCTTCAAAGAGACCTGCTAGTATCGATAATTCTGATTTAACATATGATTCAAAGTCAGAGGACTCTCATGTTGGCATTGAAATTCATGATAGTCTATTGGAAGGCCGCGATTATGTATTGCTTCCACAAGAAGTTTGGGATCAGTTGTATTCATGGTGAGTAATTATAGCATACAAGTTTCTCAGTGGGACCTACTGTCTTCATATTCTACTTATCTTTGTCAGCCTTACATTCTCTTAGTTCATAAATGAAAGATTGAGGATTACAATAGTAAGTTTTCAACCTATGTTAGAGTTTTGTTGTTGATAAGTTATTGTCAAGATGAATGGAAAACTTTGACAGTGTCGATATGATATGCCTCTTTTTGTGGGATGTAATACATTATGTTATCTTGTGATTTGCAATTTCTGATTAAATGAATATGAAGGAATTGCTGTTGCACTTACAATTAGAAGATATAATTGAACTGTCATCAGAAGAAAATACTACGTAATGGTCATGATTCTTGTTACCTGTATAGGTATGGAGGTGGCCCAATATTGTCACGCAAAGTAATCAGTTCTGGTCTTTCTCAGACTGAGTTAGCTGTGGAGGTGTATCCTCTCCGTCTTCAACTTCTGGTTATGCCTAAGGATGACCATTCTACAATAAGAATAAGCAAGAAGGTATGATGGGATAGTTGTCATAATTTAATTAACACTTCTTTTATCAACTAAGTTGGTTACAAGGAATAACCAGGGATCTAGTTTGATTTCTGCTCGAAATGTAAATTTGAAGTATTCACTAGTGTTATATGGGACTCTCAATCTCAATGCTTAATATTTAAGTGTGTTTCATGATGCATAATTTTGGACTACTTGACCAATGAGAAAACCCATTTAAAAAAGTTCAGCAAAAATGTCTGCAGAGAATAATTATTTCTTGAGATTACTATTAATATTTCAGTTACTACTTAGGCAGTGAACCATTGCCATTGTTACTCTTATGTCAATTACTATTATTTTTAGCAGCCATTTAAGGCAATTCTCAAATAATAGTCGTTATTATATAAGTTTTAATATCACAAGCAACATCAATTTTAATAATTTTGATATTAGTGTTAGGATCTTCCCCAAACTTCAGTGTTACAAAATATTGCACATGCATATGCTGTTTTCACTTGCAAATTTGTCTTTTTGGCAGGAAACAATTGGGGAGCTTCACAGAAGAGCTTGTGAGATTTTTGAACTGAACCCAGAGCAAGTAAAGGCTTGAAATGTTCTTTCACTTTCTGTATTCGGTTGTTTTTGTTCGATTCATAAAGTTTACAGCATGTTTTTTAGTTTTATCTGCTGTCTCTATTTCCAGCATCTTAGTATTTATCATTTTGTTGCTTTGCAGGTGTGCATATGGGATTACTATGGCCACCGAAAGCATGCTTTGATGAATGACATGGATAAAACACTTGATGATGCCAACATACAAATGGATCAGGATGTAAGTCTCTTTTATACTTAATTGTTTATTAGCTTGGTGATAGTAGTGTGGTCTAAAGAAATTTTTCTGTTGCCTATGAGTAACTTGCTTTGACTTAGTCCAATGTGAGTTTTAGCTGTTCACATGCATTATGGATATGGTTCTTCATGATTCGTTTGCTTCATTATATCTTTAAGTGAAATAAGAATTTATTGAGAAAGAAGAGGAAAAGTACAAGGAAGATAACCTTTTGGTAAACAATATACAAATTAAAAAATCGGAAAACTTAATAAAATGGGAATTCTCTCCTATTTTTAAGAATGCTTGTTATAAAGCCTCTTACCAAAGACTGAAGGCTAATCAGTGTGAACGTGAAAAGCCAAAAGCCAAATAGTTGCTGTTGGGCCCAAATGGCAACAGAAAAAAGAGAGGGAGGGAGGGGAGAGGGTTTCAATTTGCTGGTTACTAAAAACTTTGGTGAAATTGGAAGTTTTAGGAAGCTAAAATGAAAATAAGAAGAGAATTTTATAGTGGATCGAACAAAACTCTTGGCCTATGTATGTCCACTTAGATGTAAAATATGTGGAGTGATGCAAAATACATTTATTTTGCACTTAAAACTTTTTCCTCCGAATTTGGGAGGAAAGTGAATAGTACAACTACAAGAGTCTTTTCCTTCAGAAAAACTACAAGATTCTTACTTCTATTTAATTTACATCCATTCTTATTTTTCTTGAAAACAAACATAAGATGTAAAAGGTGTAAATGTAAAATGAATAGTACCATTTAACTCCCTTATTTTACTTCCTCTCATATTTTACACCCTCAGTTTATCCACACACACCATAAATATAATTTCTTAAAAATCCTGAATACGCTTGAAATTGCAATAATAGAACATCAGAATCTCTTTTTGTCACTCTTGAGGTTGGTGAAATGAAAGTAAAAACAAACACTAATGAAGATTGTGCCTCCACCTACAACATCATAAAGATACCATACGGTCTGTTCCAAAAGATGTCGGGAACAGTGCAATGCACAAAAATAGGAATGAGTCTTTACTGTGTCCAATGCACATTGCAGACATGTAAGCAACAAAGTTTTGGTCTTTAATTCTTCATGCCAAAAACAGATTCCAGTTTAATTTAACTAGTAAAAGATTGTTTTAAGTTTGAGCATCAACAAGAAAAATAACAGACTTGCAAGAAAAGATTACATAGATTTCCAGAGTTTGAGTCCTCATGTCCCATGCCATGAAGAAATGAAAAGAACAAAGGATGCTGAGGAATTCAATAAAGTTGTTATTGCTCTTTCATTGTGGTTCCTCAAAACATTTAGAAGCATACAAGCATAGATACTGATAGTGGAAATGTTATTAAGAGAAGAAAAGGGGTAAGAAAGGATATAATTTGTATGTTATCACAAATTACTAATTTCAGACCACCAATGTTCTCCTATTGATACAATGTGGTTGTGACAACAAAATCTGTGTATTTTGGATGTTATGCACTGATTCAGTAATCTAACTTTCTTGTTATAATACAAAATGGTTGGGTGCTACAAAACTGTGTGTTTCAGATGTTATTGAATGATATGGACATCATGGTCCTTATTTTATTTGTAGACAACTATTGCATGTTATGCAACAATCTCAAAAGGATAAAGCTTCCTAAATTCGCTGGTTTGCTGGTTTTACTTTTGTCTTTATTCTTGAAATGGTTTTTGGAGTCAATATGGGTGATTAGGGGTAATTGTGGGACTACACTGTGGCTGTTACAGCTTAGCAAGTGATTTTGAATAACACATTACTAACTCCTCTCAAACATCGTGATAATTAGCTAACAATTTTGTATAAATGGTTAAGATTGGAAGTTTTCCTGGAACATGCACCTTCTAATTTATGAAAAGGATTGAACTATCTTGGCTTAAATTTCCAATTGCTGGCATGAGCAGCTTTTGCATATAGTATCGGACTCATTTTGGTGTAAATATAACTCCATACTCCTAATCAAATTTATTACCGCCAGTTTGATTCAAAGGGAATGGGGAAGGGGAGTGGAGGATAGGGTTTAGAGAGGGCGGGATGCTTAAACATTGGAAAGCACTTCTCAGTTTTAAATCTTATTCTTATTATAGCATCATATTATCCTTGCAATTCAATAAATTTAGTTTCGCTCTCTTTTATTTATATATGCACATTCATTTTTTTTGTATAAAAGTTAAGGAAGTTAGTTTAACTAACTTAACTTACCCATTTATTCCAATGAAGTTAGTTTAACTAACTTATATGCTGTTGTTAACAATGGTAAATTAGTCTTTTTAATTTTGACTCAATCATTTATTTTTGGCAAATTTGCTTATATAAATTAAAGACTAAAAAAGGAAACTTTGCCTATATAAATAAAATGGAGGGAGTACTTTCTTGTAATAGTAATTCATCATATTGTATTCCAAAGTAAATCATCTACATCATTACTGCTAGCTTATTCATTTGGGCTCTTATTATTTATCTTTTGTAATGAACTTGGATCTTAACACTATTTTCCCTGACTTTTAAAATATTGCCTTGTACATTTTCAAGTCGTTTGTGATATGCATTGGTGCCTTGATGTCATTTTAATTTAACAAATTGAACATAACTTATTCTTCGATTTGTAACAACAATTCTTTTTCTTAGGAAAAAAAAAATTTTAATCTAATATTTTACGTAACTTCCTTGCTGTGTCTTTCATCATTGCTTTCCTCCAAGCTTTCTATACTAGAGTTTTCATACCAAGCTTTTTGATGTCTTCTTCTATCTAAAAGTTTTTATTTTTATTTTTATGTATTTTAGCCTCTGTTCATCATCAACATAAAAGGATAGACATTTTGCATTTTATTAAATTTTCATTGCTTTGGAATTCTGAGTTTATACCCATTATTATAAAACATAATATAATGGCAAGTTGGTAGAAAGGTTTGATTAAGGAAGATCAATTGAAATGCATGATGTGGGATTAGGTGTTGTTTATGAAGTATGCATTCTTTAGCAATATTTAGTATTGTTTTCACAATTTTATTTTCATCTTAATAGCCTTATATTCTTCTGATAGCTATTATCAAGTTATTCTATAAAGAAGCTAATAGTGATTGAGTGGTACTATTTAATTGTGCATCTTATAGATTCTTGGTGATGTTGGAAATGCTTTTCCTTTGATAAGCAAGTCACAAATAGCTACGTCCAGGGTGGTTGGCATATTTAGAGAATAATTGGAAAAGGATGGTTTTAATTATGTTGATGCGGTTGGTCGAAAGAATGACTGGAGTTACTAAATCATTTACCTAGCACACATGTAACACATATTGTATTTGACATTTTTAGTGTTGTTGTGAGGAGTTTTGTCTCCTAGCATATGCTTGATGGGTCTTGACTCAGTTTAATTGTATGATACTTGAAGATTGTGTTTCTGTACTTCAATCCTTTCAGGAGTTTTGTCTTCTAGCATATGCTTGATGGGTCTTAACTTGGTTTAATTGTATGATACTTGAAGATGGTGTTTCTGTACGTCAAGATTGAAAATTCCAATTTGTAATTGTATATGGGGTGAGCTATTGTGCTATGATAAAATTCTCTGTATGAACTAGGGGTATGGGATTCAAAACATAGGAACAACCTCATTGTAATGTAAAAGTCGTCTTGTGCTGAGAAACCTAGTCTGATGCTTCAAAATTGCTAGATCACTTCTAATTCTACTTTCGACATTAGTTTCATGTGTACCATGAAACAATTTTTTCCTGTTTTCATTTTGCTTTTCTCTTGCTAATATAGTTTGTAGGACACACCTGCTTTATTAACAATTTGATTGATTTGGAAAGAATGGATGATATTATGGTGAGCCTGTCTATTTGTTAGGCAAAAATGATTTCTCTGTAGTTCATCCCTTTGAAGAGTAACTGGCATGTTCGCTGAAAGCAATGGCAAAAGTATGATACCCATGATCATATACATTTGCAAGATTCATGTAAAAATAGCATGTATGTGATCTTCTGTGCATTTTTCTTAGATTCCCTTTTATAATCTATATATCCTCAACTTTTTTCCGTATATTTTTTCATGTATTTCTTATTTTAACATTTTACCTTTGTTCTATGATTGTATTTATCAGATTCTGGTGGAGGTTCTTAACAATGTCAATGGTACTACATTGAGTGGTTATATGAGTCCTATAATGCACAATGGATCTACTCAGAAGGAAGCTAGTACTATTCTTTTAGAGCCTTCTAAGTCAAGCTTATCAATTGCAGGAGGTTTGCCTGCAAGTAGGGGTGCTTCTAGAGGTTGCGGTGCAGAGTTGCCACAAGGTTTGAGCAACACATCTCCAGGTGGTGAGTTGGATAACATATATGGGGTTACTGGTGTCTCTACAAGGGGGTCTACTGGTGGCCTGACTGGTTTGCAGAACCTAGGAAACACGTGTTTTATGAATAGTGCAATTCAGTGTCTTGTTCATACTCCTGAGTTTGCTAAATACTTCAGGGAGGATTACCATCGAGAGATAAATTGGCAAAACCCCTTGGGCATGGTGGTAAGTTTTTATATACAATTGGAATTTGAGAATCAATATGCTTCCCCATTATCATTTTTCCGTCTTTTTTAGAACATTTTTAAGGACCCTAGTTGTTAATGATGGTAATCTCTTGAAAATATGCATTTATCCATGGTTTGGGGTGGATTGGCAGTTGACCAATAGAAAATGCTTTTTTTTTTTCATTCTTTTTTTTTCGTTTAAAATAGAAAAAGGTTTAACTTATTGTGTATAAGTTATTTTTAAATTATAATCTGATTAAAAATATGCAGTTAAGTGTTTGGTAAAACTGACTGATAATCAGCTGAAGTGTTTGGTAAAACTAGTCGATAATAAGTTTTTAGCTGCAGAAACTGTTAAAATGACCAAAAAGGACATTTGTTCTCTATTACAAAAAAAAAAAAAAAGGACTTTTACATGTTAGTTCAAAGTTTCTTGCTAAAAGCTCTAGCAGGTAATTTAAGAAGTATAACATGATTTTATGATTCATATAAAATTTTGTTGATATGAAATGTATATGCTTAGGGTGAGCTAGCTATAGCATTTGGTGAGTTATTACGAAAGCTATGGGCACCAGGGCGGACACCAGTTCCTCCTCGTCAATTTAAAGCAAAGCTTGCTCGTTTTGCCCCTCAATTTAGTGGCTACAATCAGCATGATTCTCAGGTTTCAAGTTAACTAGTCCTAACTTATTTGTGTTTTCTTTATCTTCTTAATTTAAAAAGTTCGATATGGTTTCAGGAACTTTTAGCATTTCTCTTGGATGGCCTTCATGAAGACTTGAATCGTGTCAAACAAAAGCCTTATATAAAATCTAAAGATGCTGATGGTCGTCCAGATGAAGAAGTTGCTGATGAGTACTGGTCAAATCACATTGCTCGTAATGATTCTATAATTGTTGATGTGTGTCAAGTGAGTATTATCTGATAACAAAAACTTATTTAGCACAGAAGTCCAATTTTCTAATTATAAGCTTTCTTGCATTACATCTGCTAATAACTGGACTGAGACACTTATCCTCTTTCAGTGTTGTCTTAAAATCTTTTTAGTTCTATTTGGTCAGTCTTGTATACTGTTGGTTGCTCTTTGTCTGTGTGTTTTGGTCTGATAAGAATGGTTGATTAGGACTATGAGGCTCCATATAATTTGATGGACTTTTCATAATACTGAGAGAGCCACTATTATACAACTGTTACAACTCCATATTGATTTGGGCAGAATTCAGTAAGTAATGTTAGGATTATGAATGGCAACATATTTCTTATCCTCTGGTAGGAACTAAGACGGGAGAGAAAAATGTTTGAAGGTTTGTTGCATATATAGTATGGTATTTGAGATCACAGGTTGCTCTGTGGATTCTGCTCTGTAATAAGTTTTTGCTTGTAATTCAAAATCTGGACATAAATCACTGTGTTTTTGGATCATTGTTAGATTATTTGATGTACAAGACTGTGTGATAACCTCCTGCTGGTTGAAATGCCACCTCTTCTTAGTTACATAAGCTCCGGCTGAAGTGAAGCAGCTCTGATCCAAACTCCCGCTCTTAAATTAACGCAACTGTACCTTATGGGAGTCTTTTCATGCTTTCTCTGTTCTATTCCCTCTTTCGATTCTATTTCACTAGTGAATCCTTGTTCTGACATTCTCTTATCCTCCAAAATCCCTATTCATGCCAGTCATGAGCACTATTTAGGAGAAGAAATGTTCTTGCCACATTCTGTCACAAGGTCCTAGCTAGGCTTACTTGCATCTTTGCAATAATGGAAAGTCCTATTTAGCAAGCTTTAACTGGGAAGTACTTCTTGCTCATAATTACTTGTGAGCTTCTTTGGACTACATTATGCTGGTGTTTAATGTCAGGTTTTGGAGCTTATTTGGTGTGTTTTCATATTTTTTGTGTGTACATTTCTTGAGGTTTAATGTTGTTTGTTTGTGTACATTTTACTAATTCTAAAATTTTTTAAGTTAAGAGTTATAATGCTTTTGGCAATAAATCTTATCATGAATTTTCCTTCTACATGAATAACTAGCAGAATTGGGTTTTCTTTAACTGGAAAGTGCTGCTCCTTGCTCATAATTATAGGGAACTTTTAATATGGGCATGGCCAATTACTGAAGGGAATAATTTTTGTTCAGTGGTATTTTACTTTTAGTGAAGAATTCTTTAGTGGATTTCCTCCCTTCCTTTTTCTAAGCTTGTTTTGGTGTATTGTCCAGATTGTTAATGTTCTGTTTTTAATAATTTGTTATGCGGCATCATTTATTTGACTTTACTGTTGGACAGGGTCAATACAAGTCAACTTTGGTTTGTCCAGTGTGCAATAAAGTATCTGTCACATTTGATCCCTTCATGTATCTTTCTTTGCCGCTCCAGTCCACTACTACACGGTCTATAACTGTGACGGTCTTTAGTTGTGATGGGAGTGCTGTGCCATTCACTTGCACAGTTACTGTTCCGAAGCAGGGGCGGTGTAGGGATTTGATCCATGAACTTGGCATTTCTTGTTCTTTAAAGAACAATGAAGACCTTAAACTTGCTGAGGTTTAAGCATTATGACTCTTGTATTAGTGGAATTTATATCTGCATCTGAATAGTTAGACTTATTTAAATTGTTTTTAACAGGTAAAAAATCATTTATTTCAAAGATTTCTAGAAGACCCATTAATATCTTTGTCCACAATCAAAGATGATGACCATCTTGCCGCTTACAAAATACCAAAGTCTGTAAAGAAAATGCTTATACTTAAGTTGAATCATCGACATCAAGAAAGGTATTGTACTTTGTCACTTGAATTCTCATATTTTGCACAAATTTTAACCATTTAGATTTCTGTTAAGGTTCCTTCAAATTTTTTCTCACATGCACCTTCTTTTCATTGATGAATGACAGGGAAGCAAATGACCTGCAACCTGCCTCACGTTGGAAACCTTATGGTACACCTCTTTTGTCAATGATTGCATGTGATGATGTAATTACCAGAGGTGATATAAAGGTTGCTGTCCACAAAATGCTCACCCCATTTCTAAGAACTGATGGTTCAAACACTTCAGTGCCAGCGACAGATGCATCCCTTGAGAACAATTCTGGTGATGCATGCAGTCCTGTATTAGATTCTGTCATGAATGAGAACAGTAGTTCCCAGGCAGTGACATTATTGAAGCTACCTCTTCAGTTGGTTGATGAAAGTAATGCATGCATTGATCTTTCTGTGGGAGAAGAGAAAGCCATTAGATTAACTTCGTCAGCAACATCAGTAGTAGTATATTTAGATTGGTCACAGGAGCTACTACAGAAGTATGATACACATTACCTGGAAAACTTGCCTGAAGTGTTCAAATATGGACCTGTGAATAAGAAACCTCGTACTGAACCTCTCTCCCTGTATACCTGTCTAGAATCATTTCTGCGTGAAGAGCCCTTGGTACCTGAAGACATGTGGTTAGTGGCTTTCTTCTTACATTCTTCCTACAAACAGTTATTACTAATCCATGAGTAACTTCCTTTCGTAATACCCAAATCCCAGAGGATGTCGTTCTGCCTGCAAAACCTTCAATGAAAAGTTTATTTATTATTTTTACTTCTTTATGGATATCATAAAAATGTAGCAATTTTGAATTCTTCTGAATGGTGGATGACACATTTTGTATTTTACTTTTGCTGCTTCCCTGTAGTTTAAATTTCTTATAATGATAAAATTAAAGATTAATGTGAATCTATCTTATGAAGGTACTGTCCACAATGCAAAGAACGACGGCAAGCAAGTAAGAAACTTGATTTGTGGAGGCTTCCTGAAGTCCTAGTCATTCACTTGAAGAGATTCTCATATAGCAGATCAATGAAGCATAAATTGGAAACTTCAGTCGACTTTCCTATCCATGATTTAGACTTAACAAAGTATGTAGCCAACAAGAACAGCACCCGGCGTCAGATCTACGAACTCTATGCCTTAACCAACCATTATGGTAGCATGGGAAGTGGGCACTATACAGCACACATCAAGGTGAAAAAATTGAGTAGATGTCCACAATTAACAGTTTTGTTGTTTGTCCTTCAGTTACATATTCGTTTGAATGAATTGTGCAATTTGCAGCTTCTGGATGAGAACAGGTGGTACAACTTTGATGACAGCCACATATCACCCATAAATGAAGGTGAAGTGAAGACGCATGCGGCATATGTTCTGTTTTATCGAAGGGTAAAGACTGATGATACCATTAGCAATGGTGGATGGTCTGGATCTGGCGCCAGTAATCGTTCATTCCATAACTGAACAATCATATCCATATTTATTGCACTTCCAAGCACCAGGTATGTAAAATAACTAGATTATGCACATTTTTTTATCTCTGACTTATTATTTTTTAAAAAAATATAAATCTTTTAGAGTTTTCTTTTCGGATAACCTTTTGGATTTTTTTCTACAATGTCAAAATGACCCTTTTTTATCTTCTCCCATTTTTATCATTCTTTTATCATCAAAATTACTATAATACCTTTACCTCTCAAATTTAAAATTATAGACTATAATAATTATATGACATAAAATCATAATGAATACTTACTGATTATTGTTAATAATTTTAGAACATAAAAGTATTGACATTTTTAAATGAAATACAAAAATATAAACTTTGATTTTATATATATTTTTTTTAGAATAATAGTGTTTGTATATTCAATTTTTCAAAATGTTTTCGAATATTGATTAATTTTGAAATTGAATTCGCTGAGAAATTTCATAACATAAAAAATTATAAGGTGTGTATAAATATGAAATTGAATTTTTTTATTTTATTATAATTTTTGGGATTGTTTTTAATAATAGTCTAATAATATTTTTTTAATATTTTTTTTCTAAACATAAAAATATTATAAATTTAATTAAAATTTTAGCAAGCACTTGAAATTAAAATGATAAAGAATATTAAACATTATTTAATTTGAGATCAAAATAATTGTGAGTAGAAAAATTACTTAAATTTATCACTAATTATTTAATATTTATGGAATATCTTTAATTTTATAATTTATATTATTTTTTCATATAACATATAATTATATTATAAGCAGCTACTCAAATAAGTCTTCTTATAAATATAAATATAATATGAATTTTTTTATTTTATTATTATTGATAATTTGATAACTTACTATTAATATAATAAATCTGTTATAAAATATTAATTATTATGTAAAAATATTTAACTTAAGTATTACTATATATCATTATGTAATACTTAAAGTGAAATATTTTTTCCCAAATTATCTATAGATATTTATTTAATTATAACTAATTAATAATTACTATAATAATATTTATTTTAATATGAATTACAATTAAAATGAAAATTGGAACATTTTTTTTTGAACAAATTTAAAATCATTTATTATTAAATTTAATGATCATAATGATTTATTATTAAAATTCTTTAAAAAGAGATTACTGTAAAATGGCAGGAGCATTTGGCATTGTGCCATGCCATCTTCCATTTGTAGATAACAGAGATAGGTATGACATAATTTTGGAAGTTTAAATCGGCATGTTGATAGAAGTTTATGGTAGTCCTATATTATTTATTTTGTTTATTGGCATGGAGGAGACAAAAATCAGCTAATTTTGATGTTTGGTAATGCAGAGCATGTCTATTTGAAGCAGCTATGGGTGTGTGGCAGGACATTTTTGAGGAGGAGCTGAAAGTGAATTAGAAAGAATGATAAAAGTTTGGTGGTGAGAATAGCTTTGCCTTAACTTTGAAACATGTATACTCCTACTCGCTGCTTGTAGCCATCAATATATTTTGTAGAGCCATCATTAATATTTTAACTAATATCATTTTCATATTGATGTTCCTGGGATCTGTATGTGATCACAAACGGAGGCCATTGCTAATCCTAAATTATCAGCAGGGAGACCATCAAAACTGATACAGACGCACCTTTCTCTATTCTATTTCACATGTCATCTGCATCTTCTGGATTTATATGCATGGTTTGGAGTTACCTTTGACCAGACAAAATTGTGGAAAGTGGTGGCCAAATGCTCTAAAAATTTGAATAAAAATATGCTTTTACTACTATTATTATTATTATTATTATTAGGGGTGAGGAGTCAAATAATACATACTTTGCATATAATTAAAAAGGTAATTATTTTCAAGTCTTTAATCTGCGATTGGATTCTTCTAGCTTGGAAAGCCTATTAATATGTCTCTGATTCTTCTAGCTTGGAAAGCCTATTAATATGTCTCTTATGTTTTAGCAGTTGTATACTCAGATCCTTCCGTCTACAATTGTCATTAAATCATTAACTTGACATAAAATGATAATATTACCTTAATAATAGAAAATTCAACAAGTTAGAAACAGTTTGAGTTTCACCTTCGTGTTGAAAAACCAACTAGCGATGTTCGTAATTCGGTGATTTAAACCGTTTGCGCAAATTGCGGAAAATAAATCGTCAACTCCTTAGATCTAATTATTCTTTCTCCAAAGGAGAAAATAATTACAAATTGGTCCTAATGAATTATATTCTACCCAAATAAATCTCAAATTAAACCCCAAATACCCAAAAAAAAAAAAAAAGAAATTTAAATATTTAAAGCTAGCATGTAAAATTATAGAAAATGTAACAACCTTTACTTATACTCTTATGTCATAAAACATGTAATTTTTTTGTAATTTTTTTTTAACATTTTAAGTTCTCATTTTTACCGAAATCCAATTCAAACATTAACATACATATAACCAAAAGAATAAACCAAGTATCAAACATAACGTATTACAATCCTTTAATTACAAACCAATAATCTATTTATCCCAAAATTTTATTAACAGAACATGTGACTTATAAACATAACCAAAACATATAACAACTCTACATGTAATGCAATGTCGTCCACTATGCATATGACATGTCCTACTTTATTTACTATATTACATATTCGTTTAATCATAGGCATTATTAAATATGTTACAAATCATACGACAAAAATCTACATGATAAGATGATACAAATGATGAAATGCGAGAGAGAGATCCTAAACTTCGGCTGACCGACCCAGAGGAAAGACGATGGAACTGACGCTGTCAGTTGCCCCATAGGAAACCTGAAATCATATAAAGGCAATTTAATGAGTTGCGAACTCAGTAAGTGGAAACTATATAATATAAACAAATCAATAAAACATAATTGCAAAACATTAAACAGAACCTGACAAAAGAATTTATCTCTTAGGACTCCTCTTATCCAAATAATCACATATATTATAATATCTGTGTTACTTTACATAT
>CANUEY010194564.1:0-68726 GCA_948099555.1 Croton setiger
GACGAGATAATCAAAGGGTTTACTCTTAGAAGAGTGAAAGGAACAAGATTTAACTTGAATGAACCGGAGGTTGAGGATTTTAGGAGGGTAAAAGAGAGTGAAGATGGGGACCCTGTTCAAGTAAGGGTGTACAAATTTCGGGTTCGGGTCTAACCCAAACCGAAACCCCCAACCTGAAAAGCCAAAACAGTGATACATGACAGAATGAACTGGACCAAAATTCAAGTCGGGTTGGGTTGGGCAAGATGGCAGGTTGGGTCTGGTTTTTTTGGGTTCAACCTATAACACAAATCTGCCCAAAAAGACAGTAATTCCCCTGTTTCTCCCCCTGTTTCTGGACCTGAAAATCAGCATTCCGCACAAAAGCAAATATACACAGGATTACAAATATTAATACTAAGCTGCAACATTACAATACAAGAGCTACAAAAATAAAATTCCAAACACAACAAAAAAGAAAAATGCAAAAAGAATCTAAATCCACCACCTATCTATCACCTCCAACTAGACTCAGAAAAATATAATCACAACGCAAGGAAAAAGTAAACAAATTATATAAGAAGTGTAAAGCTTTTTTGGTATTAAGTAAGAATTTGCAAATTCAGTTAAAGTTTGTCTATGATTGCAGTGAAAATTTCAATTCAAAATACTAAACAACACAATTGTCTACGATTTCAGTCTTCAATAATCAGACATTCAATAGCAATTTCAGATTTGAAAACTTAAACCCTTCAACTAATATAGTCATCCGAAATTCAACAAAAATATAGTCACCCACAATTTTCACACAATCATTGAACAAAATAAATAATATCAGCCTTATAAACACAAGAAATCCAAAGAAAAACGCTTCATTCCTAAACCCTAAAAGAAAACAGTAACCTAAACTGAAAACTAGAGGTGTGCAAATCGGTTAACCGAACCGAAACCAAACTGAATTGGTCGGTTTTTGGTTAACCAAATTTACTAAAGTAACAACCGAACCGATTTTTTTTTGGTTAACCAAAAACCAAAACCGATATTTTCGGTTAACCGAAAAAACCGAACGGTTAACCAAAAAAGTTGAAACCTGTTTTAAATCTGTTTTTCAACCTGTTTTCAACCAGTTTTAAACCTGTTTTTCAATCAGTTTTCAACATGATTTTCAACCAGTTTTAAACATGTTTTTCAACCAGTTTTGAACCTGATTTTAAACCTGTTTTCTAAACTGTTTTCAATACAAAATTCACACAATTTCATCATCATTCACCACACATCATTCACATCAATAAATGTACATAATTAGTCTAAAATTCTCAATGTATCATATAGATATAAATTACAATAGAAAAACAATAAATTGCGTAAAAATAAAAGTCCCGAAATGAGGTTGGCAACAGCAAAATTAGCATCTTCAACCATAGGTAAAATCATGGCAGCGGTGAAGTTAAAGCATCACCACTTGAATCACAGTCAATGTCGTTTACAGGAGCAACAATAGCAGCTCCAACAACTAGTTCATTAGTCAAAATAAAAATAAATTAGGCTTTACACACATTTGGTGGTTTATACTACCTAATCATGCATAACTGGGAAATTAAAACAAGATTATTCTAATTAATTTTTTAGTTATTATTATTATTATCAATTCCCGAAAGCAATCAACCTCTCAAATCTTTTAAATTAATGTATCATTGTCCAAAAATTCCAATTTCCAAACCACTTGAAGCATAAATAAATTTGCAGTCAATCAAAGCAATGCAATGCCTAATCTATTTACATTAAATTTCCAATTTTGTTGTTTTCTACAGAACATGCGAACGAAGACTTAAAAGCAAGATTTTAAAGTGATAATAATATCTGAATATGTATATTTCCTACCCCACACGCTTTCATCTTCTTATAAACAATGCTCTTATGCATATTTCAGACTTCAAAATACTTTCAAGACTTTTTCATAAACAGCAGCTTAATTTACAAGCAATGGCAGATGCATACCTATCCGCAGCTTAATTTAGCAGCATGAAACAAGAATATGGCAATAACAGTTTCTTTTATTGACCCAAAAGGAATTAATTTTTCAATTCCCTAACATATAAGCAACAGGAATCCATCGCAAGCAAGCAGAGATTATTCTAGCTTTGAGCATCATAGAACAGCAAGCAAAAATAAAGAATCTTATCAAAATATACTAGAATATTGATTAAATATGCAACTGAAAAATAATAGAATATTGATTAAACATGCAACTGAAATATAAATTCATACTTGATTTTTGCTCTGTAGAGGCAGTGCTGGGTATTTCTTCCTTACCACAAGGGATTTCTGCACGATTCACGATTTATTGCAACTGAATCAGATGGGCAATCGTTCTGATTAGCTATTAAAAACCATAAAAAAGGAAAATACCTTTGTCAGAATCAATATAGCAGAGTTAGGTACTTTGGCGCGGCGCGAGAGAGAGGGGGGGAGCAGAAGAGGTCTGACGCGATAGAGAGGAGGAGTAAGAAAAGAGAAGAGGTCCGGCGCGGCAGCTTGGTGAGGCTGACTGTTTGTGGCTGGGCAGAGCGGCGGCAGCGGCTTAGGCCAGGTGAGGGTGAGGCTGGGCGGCTGAGAGTGAGAGAGAAAGGAGAAGAGATGATGAGAAGAAGACTGATGAGAGCAGCAGTAAAACGAAGAAGGAAAGGGCTGAAAAAAAATCTAATTTATAAGGGAAGCTATGACTTTCTTTTAAGCTATGACTCCTAAGTGCGAATAGAAGTGAGAAATCAAAAGATTCTAGATAGAAATATGATTAAAGCTAATTCCCTTGGCATATGTAATTTTTGGGAGAAAATAACCAATGAAGAAAAACGTTTAGTTTGGCTAATTAGTATTTGAATTTGGACTAATTAAGTGCAGTTTGTATTTACCAATTACATTTAAACTAATTAACCTTGTATGTCATTATTTAGTTTTAGAACAATTAAATTGATTTTTTATTAGCAATATATTGTTTTACTTATTATTTATATTTTTTATTTCAATAATGCGTCTCATTTTGCATAGGTGCAAGCTTTCGCTTGCGACTAGACTCTGCGACCCTTTACTCCAGTGCACCTTTCAGAGTTCTTTGACTCGAAACACACTGAGGCGCAAAGGAATCCCAGAGGCGCAAGTTCAAAGTTGTGCGGCTAAGCAAAGGGAAGCGCAATACTGACAAAAAAAAAAAACATTAATAATAGTAAAACTAAATATTAGCTGTAAACTATTAACCTAATTATTCTACAACTAAATAATTACGTATCCTACTACAAGTTCATTTAGAAAAAATGTATGTACTAAATATACAATGTAGTTAATTAGTCTAAATTCAAATACTAATGATGATAATGCCCAAAATTGATGAGATTTCTAGAATTCTAAAACAGCTCAATTTCTCTTTTTTTTTTCAAAAATATTTAAATATTTTAATACCAAAATTTTTCTTCTTCTCTAAAAAAAATTATGTTTGAGTATGTGTTGAATTTTAAATTTTATAGTATTAAAGGAAAAAGAAAAATGAAAAAAGAATTTAGTTTTAGTTTCAATTTAATTTCATTAGTTTTTATTTTTATCCTTTTTATTTTATTTTATTTTTAATTTTGAGTCTAGAGATTTAATTTAATTGTAAAAAGAAAAAAGGGAAAAAAGGAATTTAATTGAAAAAGAAAAGAATGAGAAATTAGTAGGAAAATAGAAGAAAAGGATCTAATTGAGAGAAATTAGAAGAACATGGGACGAGTTGAAGGAAAAAATAAAATGAAAAGGGTATAATTGAAGGAAGGAGGAAAGAAGAGGGTTTAAAATGAAATTAAAAGAGAAAAGGAAGTAGGCACTCTATTAAAAGGTAAAACCACGTTGTTTTATTAAACGATAAGACGCTGTTTTTTTTATTAAGTCAGGAGGTTAAAAAAAAATAAAAAAAAAATGCGGTATTTTGGTTGAAACGAGGCCATTTCATTAAGTGGGAAAAAAAATAAAACGCAAGACAGAAAGCTATAACGTGAAAGAAACAAACTGAAATTGAAAATGACATTGAAAATGACATAGAAAGAAACAGAAGTAGACGGAAAAGGAGAACAGAAGGCTGAAAACGAGAAGGAAAGAAAAAAGGTATAGTTGGATTTGAAGACTGAAACCAGAGACAATGACGATGAAGATTGTGGAACAAAAGGGGATAAGGATTGCTTCGAAAAAAAAGGGGAAGAGTCTACAATGGATTGGACTCGCGAGTGCAGAAGAGAAGCGTGAAGGAGCAGGCTGTTCGGAGTCTATAAATGCAAAGGAGCGATTCTGGAGAAGGGGTTCCGAGGGTTGAGAGAGAAAACGATTGTGGGAGAGAAGAACATGTGATAAAACTGTGAGTTCTGAGATTCAATTTGAGGGATTTTAAGTTTAGAGTTTCTGACTTAAAAATTGAGGGTTTTTTTTCTCGGCGTTTCATTTTAGATTGTAAAGTGCTAATCGAACTTTTAACTCAAAGTTCATTCGAGAATAAGGATCGAATAGTAAAAATCTTCGTTTCTGTTTTATGTTGTGTGTTTTAGTGGTTTAGATGTGTCAAAATACTAAACATTAATTTGATAATTTTTATTGTATTGATTACTGGTTGAAGTTGTGGATTGTGAATGCTAGACCCTCACTTACATTTAGCCTTTAGTGTGTAGCGTTTTATATTGGTTAAAATTATTTTCTTCACATGTCTTACCAAAATTCCATTGATTTATTTTTCTTCAATTAATTATACTATTAGATTATTTTATTCAAAAACGCCATTAGTCAATTGAAAAAGTTAAACAATTTAAATTAAAATTTTAAAACATGACAAAACTATTCTTTAATTTATTTGAATCGGACTATACTAATTAAACCCAATTTTTAAATTAAATGGATCTATCTTCTCTTACTGTTCCCTTCTTCATCTCCTTCTTTAAACCCATTTCCTTCCTTCCTTGTCTTTCTATCTACCATTTTTCTTCTTCTATAAATTTCAGATCTCTACTCTTCTTTTCAATTTTCCTCATTGGTATACATTTTCTGTCTATCTTTTTACCATTATTAATTTATCATAATGGTTATTTTTTAAAACAAAATATTATAATGGTAATTTGAAATATTTACTTATTCTTTGTTATTTGATTTTTTGAGAGGTTATTCCAATTTTTTTAATAAGAAAACGGAAAAAATTAATTTGGCAGTTCAATATTAATTACACAACATTTGCCATCTTGTAGCAGAGGACAGCGATCTGTGAATTAGTTGTTGATGATTTTTCCGATACAGAAGCGACGGCAATTGAAACTGGGGTTGCAGAGAAAAACTCCTATTTTTTCTTAACCAAGAAGAATGAATAAAGACGGGATGTGTTTAAAGTAATGGATAAAGACGGGAATGGAAAATTGAGCCATGAAGATTAGAAAAATTACATGCAATGGGCTGGATTTGAAGCTGGTGATGAAGATATTAAGGATATTAAGGCTATGATTAAATTCGGCGGTGGAGACTGAGATGAAAAGAAATCTATATCTAAAAAGAAGGAAAAGAAAAGACCGGAAAGTTGTTTGATTTTTATTTAATTAGCATGATCCGATTTAAATAAATCAAGGGTAATTTTGTTATTTTTTAAAAATTTAATCCGAATCGTTTAACTTTTTCAATTAACTAGCGGCGTTTTTAGACAGAATGATCTAATAATACAATTTTTGAAACCATAAGAATCTATTAATACAATTTTTGAAATAGAAAGATTTCAGAATACATTATGTAAAATTTTAAAAACCTATAAATAATTATCTCTAATGCATGCGGAATTAATTCTTCATAAAAAGATATAAGCCAAACTAAACTAAAAAGCAGTCAACTAAGTTTGTATTAATTTTTTTTTAAAAAAAAAACTAATTCCTTTTTACCAAAAAGGAAAAGAAAGTAAAAAGCTAAAGCAAGAGTCTAAAGGAAAAAACATACTTTATATTGGGCATTTAAAATAATTGAGATATTTTTATTTGGATAATGAGTTTTTGATAAAACATTTACATTACCCTTAGTTAATTAAGGTATGTGAAAGATAATTATGTGGAAAAAAGTTAGTGTATATTTAGAGTTTTATTAAAAATTGCATCAAATGAATATTTTTCTATTATTTTGAAAATTGGAAGTAGTTTAAGTTGATTGGAAATAAGTTGTAAATGTTTACTAAAATTGGATGATAAATGGTTGATAAGGGGCAGACTTGTTTAAAATGAATTGTATTGACTTAAAAATTATTTGAGTATGATAAAAAAAAAATGGTACTTTTAAGGAAAACAATATTTAATAGAGATAAATTTCAATGTTAGAGTTTTTAAAAAATAAATAAAGGTATTATTGTTTTTATTTTATCCAATCATTTATCCAAAATTCAGGAAATTTATGATTATTTTGAAAATGCATATAAAGATAAAATAAGCTTAGATAAATAAGTCATTTTAAAAGTTTCTTATAAGGATGTTTGATAAATTTATAAGCCTAGGTAATTACCATGTAATATAAATAATTTATTTGTACATAATTTTTTCTTGAATTATGACCGGTTTTCGACACCTAATTGAGAGGCCTAAGATCCAAACAGTACTGAGACCCAGAATTTAAACTCGAACTTTATTTACTGGTTAATGTATCATCCCGCAATACTAATTTGTTGGTTATTTATAAATAAATACTAAAGTAAAGAAAGAAAGGAAAGGAAGAAAGACATCTGTTAAAAAAAAGGAAGAGAGAGAGAGGCGGAGGGAAATGGCAGAGAGTGAAATGAGGCTGGTCAGTCTCCTTTGAATGCTCAGAAGCTGCCAGTGCCACAACCTTGTCGTTTTACAGACAAAATCCATCCACTCACCTTCTTCTCCCCCCTCTCTTCTTGGAGCATAACAAAGAGAAATATATATATATATTTATATAAAAAAAAATTCAGCAATCACTCTCCTCTCCTGTAATGGCGGACACCTTCAACGCTCCTTATTCATATCCATAACCTTCTATCTATTTGCCCCTTTCTCCGCGTCATGTCTTTTCTAGTTCTGTCTTGCTTTTCCTCGTTTGTTGATTCGCTTTCCATTTGTTTATTTTGTACAATATAGTAATTAATTAATAAAAAATGCAAATGCTAGAGTGTTTTGTTTAATGGTTTTCTTTTTTTTGTTACTGTCGATCATTAAAATAGCTGGAGAGTGAGCAGGTCTTGGCTGATAGTCACCTTCCCCAGGTACGCTCTTCATTTACCTTCAATTAAATTTTTATGATTCTGCCCCCAAATAGAGTGAGCGTTTCGTATTGGGTTACATCTTGTTGTCTAAAAAGGTAAAACAAATTAAAGAAGGATTTTAAAAAATTTTATTTTCTTGCGTGGCTTCAATTTCTATTGGCTGTTTTTTGGAAGAGGTAAGCATAGAACGGGCAAAACCTCTTGTATATCTTTTGGAGGAATCAAATCTCTCCTATTTCTTTGAATACTTTATGTACCATATGATATAGGTGAGCTTGTTTTTGAAATCCTATGGCCATGTATGCTACGATTTGTCTTGTGCACATTAAAACTGCGTTTTGTTTTGTTTTTTGTTTTTACTATTTCCTTCTAAATATTTATAACCTCGCTTAACACTTACTATCCATCTTGATGAGTTTGGTTTCTGATGTGAATTTGGGAAGCTTTGTTTATGGTCTCTTCTCTACTCTATGGCAAAACACCATTTTTCAATTCGAATTGTTATTTAAAAAGAAAACGAAGTAGATATATACATAAAGCGGGAACTCAAATTGCTTTTGTAAATTGATATTCTGAATTGCTGCTAGCTTTGTTGAAATGATTTGATTGAGTGATGATGATTGCTATGTTAGGTTGAATTTGGAGACCTATTGCTGCAGGGGCTGTTCTGATTTACAAATAAAATGGCAAGGGATTACAGTGGATCACCAAAACATCATCAGCTAGACACCAAGAGGAAGCGACTAACATGGATATTTGGGGTCAGTGGCCTTTGCATATTGTTCTACGTTTTGGGAGCTTGGCAAAATACAGCTCCAGCTGCTCCCACTAATCGATCTGAGGTGTACAATAAAGTTGGTTGCGATGTTGCAACCCCAGGAGCGGCCATCTCTAATCCGTCATCTACACTCTTAGACTTCAATAGCCATCATCAGATTGAGATAAACGACACAGACTCAGTTGCCAATTTTTTACCATGTGATATGTCCTTCAGTGATTACACTCCGTGCCAACATCTAACGAGGGGAAGAAAATTCGACAGAAATATGTTGAAATACAGAGAGAGGCATTGCCCAACAAAAGAAGAGCTACTGCTTTGCCTTATACCTGCTCCTCCAAAGTATAAGACCCCTTTCAAATGGCCTCAAAGCCGGGATTATGCCTGGTATGACAATATTCCTCACAGAGAGCTCAGCATTGAGAAGGCTGTGCAGAACTGGATCCAGTTAGAGGGTGACCGCTTCAGATTCCCTGGTGGTGGTACCATGTTCCCACTCGGAGCTGATGCCTACATTGATGACATAAATGAGCTCATTCCTCTTACTGATGGAACCATCAGAACTGCAGTTGACACAGGCTGTGGCGTAAGGACATTTGTCTATTTAATTATGAATATAGAAACCTTTAAGAATTCAGTATATAGCATTAAAAATCCATGCTAACTTATGAATTGAAGGTTGCGAGTTGGGGTGCCTACCTGGTTAAGAGGGACATCTTGGCAATGTCTTTTGCGCCAAGGGATACACATGAAGCACAAGTCCAGTTTGCATTGGAGAGGGGAGTTCCTGCTATGATTGGCGTCTTGGGCTCACAAAGGCTTCCTTACCCAGCCAGGGCTTTTGACATGGCTCATTGTTCCCGCTGCTTGATACCTTGGAATGAATATGGTCTGGTTTTCATGTAACATGCCTTCGTCTTAATGGGAAAAATATGTAATACTCAATTTTATTTAATGGCAATGTAACTCTCTGCTTCCATGTCACAGATGGTCTGTATCTGATTGAAGTGGACAGGATTTTAAGGCCTGGTGGCTACTGGATTCTTTCAGGCCCTCCTATTCATTGGAAGAAGTACTGGAGAGGTTGGGAAAGAACGAAAGAAGATTTAAAGCAGGAACAGGACGCCATTGAGGATGTCGCCAAGCGTCTTTGCTGGAAGAAAGTAGTTGAAAAGAACGATCTTGCAATTTGGCAAAAGCCCATGAACCATATGGAGTGTGTTCAAAGCAGGAAGTTGTACAAAACACCACATGTATGCAAATCTGACAACCCAGATGCTTCATGGTACTCTCTCTACGAGATCATTACTTAATGTTATCACCCTAGTTTGTCATGGAAAATAAATGGTCTTTGCTTTAATCAATTTTTTTTTCTTTTTGCGTATTTGTGCTCCTGAAAAAAAAAAATCAAAAATAAAAAAGGTACATAGATTTGGAAGCTTGCATAACTCCGCTGCCAGAAGTAAGCAGCTCGGATGAAGTTGCTGGTGGTGCGTTGGAGAAATGGCCGGCACGTGCCTTTGCTGTTCCTCCCAGAATTCGCAGCGGTTCAATACCAGGCATCTCTGAAGAGAAATTCAGAGAGGATAATGAACTTTGGAAGGACAGAGTGAGAAATTATAAGCATATTATTCATCCACTGACAAAAGGACGATATAGGAATGTGATGGACATGAATGCATACCTTGGTGGATTTGCTGCTGCCTTGATTAAGTATCCGTTGTGGGTTATGAATGTGGTACCTGCCAATTCAGATCATGACACACTTGGTGTGATCTTCGAGCGAGGCTTGATTGGGACATATCAGGACTGGTGTGAGGCCTTCTCAACATATCCGAGAACTTACGATCTCATCCATGCCAGTGGAGTGTTCAGCATATACCAGGACAGGTAAATTAAAATAGAAAATATGAATCATTTGAGCAGCTGAGCTTTGAACTTTGTATCCTTGCAATTTATTAAAGAGTATGGGTTCACACAGTTTGGTGTGTAAGTGAAATGTGTTTGAATTTATTCTACACAAAACCAATTGGGTTGTGCCGGTTTGTATTAAGTTGAACACCCATTTTAGAAGTTGTATTTCCTTGTAAGTCTGTTATATATTTGATTATTACTTAATCACGGGAGTCGCTTTTTAACATAGTGGTGTTTGTGTTATTTTGAAGGTGTGACATAACACACATTCTGTTGGAGATGGATAGAATCCTGAGGCCAGAAGGGACTGCTATATTTAGGGACACGGTGGAGGTGCTTGTGAAGATCCGGAGTATAATAGAGGGGATGAGATGGAAAAGCCAGATTATGGACCATGAAAGTGGACCATTTAATCCAGAGAAAATTCTTGTTGCTGTCAAAACTTATTGGACTGGAGATGCTTCTAGAAAGCAACATTAGTATTAGAAGTAGGAAATTTGTTTTTCCTTTTTCTGAACTCAGTTCATCTTGTTCAGACCTTATATATAACTTTTGTTCTCAAGTGATAAAAGAGTAGGTTTGCTAATTCATGTACTTTATTTATTGTAGTATCTGATTAATGGCTCATCTTGAAGCTGGAGGTGGTCATTTCTAGTATCTACACTGACATTGATAATTTTGTTTGGGGGAACTTTAACAGATGATGATGATTAAAGTTTTAATCTGCTGATTCTCTTAAAATACTTGTATGTATTATCGTTTTTTATATTAGCACACTTAGGTAGTTCTATATCTGCCTGTCCGTGTTGTCTCAACTATCAACTGAAATAGAGGCTTTCAGCAATCCAACGTTGCAATCGTTACTGCTTACCAAACTAAGGAAAAAGGGAAATATTAGTAAATAGCAGCATTTAGGGGTTAGATTATCATTATGCCCTTAGTTATGAGATTACTTTCTTCTTCTCTTTTAAAATTCAACTAAATGGCAATTTTTCAATACACAAGATCGACAGAAGCTTCAAAGGTTGACCATGAATATATTCGCGACGGCGAAGGGTAGCAGAAGAGGAACAGAAGCTTCGACTTACGGTGAAATCTCGTCGATGTTGATAAGAAAGATGATAATAGCAAAGTCAGAGAAAAAAGAGAGATTGCATGATCTTGGATGAGTTGTGTGTTTCTGATCGATGAAACACTTTACCATTTGTTGCTTTCTCTGCTTTTGGTTTGATTTATGGGTTATTAGTGTTGTATTTATGCAATTTTACATAAGAGACAAAGAAGTTAGAAGAGTCTTCACTAATAAAAAGGATATCGGCTGCCTGTACAACAATAATCAGTTTCTAAAAATTAATATTTGTATATTTTTCAGTATATAAATATGTTTTTTTATATTAAATTATTTGATATATAAATATTGTTTTTTATATTAAATTATTTGATATATAAATATAATATTTATATATTAGGATATAAAGATTACAATAAGTATATATACATAAATTACTAATATATAAAAATTGATATTTATATACTAATCAGTATTGAAATATTTAAATATTCATTTTATAATATTTGATATATTTATATACTAATTAGTGTCAAAATATTTAAATATTAATTTTATATTTTTTAATATATTTATATATATACTGCTTAGTATGTAAAAAATTAAATTATATATTAATAAGTATGTAAAAATTATTTTGTATAAAAATGAAGATTTTTTTTTTTAAAAAAATAAAGAATAAAGTCACAAAAATGGTTGGAGTCTTATTTAGATTGAAAGCACATTAAAAAAAATATTTTAGAATATATTTAAGGAATTAAAATGATAAGGTTTTGATAAAAAATAAAGATAAAATCGTGTGAGGTGGTGTGTGTGGTGAGGTGGAGTTATAAGTTTCTACTTTCTATTATTTTCGTAAAAATACTATAACAAATGTACTAAAGCCATCCAAAATGTGAAACATATTCTTCTAATTATAAAACCCAACCATCCTTGATTTCAATCCGCCACTGAACTGAGTTTTGACTCATCCTTTAAAAAATCCGTCCAAATTCACTCTTTTCCCTTCTTAGAATCTAATTACGTTACTGCGACTATTTTACAGATCAGATGAGATAGAGAACAAGAATGGGAATATGCAAAAGTAAATAAAAAAAAAAATAAATAAATAAAATGGATACTTTAAAGTATCCTCTAAATCTTTGATCTTGAGTCCACACGCATGGATAAAACTGTCGTCCACCGCCTGAAAGGTTATGTTTCCAAAAAGACAACTCTCTTCGGATTACGCATTTGCAGAAATACTGCGTCACAATTTAAATTACTCCAGGGAAGAAAAGAGTTGCTCGAGTGGGAATTCGATTTTGATCCAAAGAATCGTACTTGATGGAATCCACGAATTCTGCCGCAGAGGAATCGGCGGAGAAGGTAGCGGAGGAGCTGGAAAGAATAGTGGAGCATGCCAAGGAGCTTCAGAATTCTGCTGCCTCTTTCATATCCAGGTCTTCCAGTGACGAGCAGTCTCTCCGGCAGCGTGCTCTATCCCTCGACTCTTCCCTTCATCGCTGCAATTCCCTCCTCAGCTCCCTCATCTCAAACAAGCTCATAGATCCCAAGCTTGCTGAGAAGGTGATTTTATCAGCCTCTTCTATAATTTAATCCTCCATTTTTGTGGTTGGTTTATTTGATTGTATTCCTGCAGCTCGAAGAAGATTTACAAAGAGCCACGTGCATGGTGTTTGATGGGGACGCTGCTGCATTTCTTCCTACCAAAGCTCAGGGTCAGTGAGTTTTTGTGTTTTAATTATCCTCTCTGCGATTGTATGGGATGTCCCCTTATGGCTTGTGCGCATGTTTTCATTCTTTACAGGCCGCTTTCTGAAAATGTTTTTGGGACCAGTTAATGTCCGTGCCGCTCGCAAAGATGTTCAATTGAAGGTTAAAGAGGAATACAACAGTTACAGGGTAATGAGCAAAAATGTCACAGTGTTTTCTCTCTCCCCTTTCCTTCCCTCTTACATACTCTTCGGTTCTTAATTTCTTGGAACAGGATAGAACCGCCTTTCTATTTCTTATTTTTCCATCAATTCTACTGATTCTGAGATCTTGGCTTTGGAATGGATGTTTGCCCACGTTTCCTGTTCAACTTTACCAGGTAATATCATGTTCATTCTTGTGAAGATTATGTGCGTATTAGCACTTTCCAATTTATACTTGGAGTAAACTTTTGTCAGGCCTGGTTGTTGTTCCTCTACACTGGCTTGGCTTTGCGAGAAAATATTTTGAGAGCCAATGGAAGTGATATTCGTCCATGGTATTGCTTTTGAACTTTATATGTACGTTTGTTGTGATTTTTTTTTTTTTCTTTTTGAGAATTTGCTGTGAATAAAATATTGCCAAAGAAGTTAGGGTGAAATGAAAAGAATTATTTTGTGTATGGTGGCTTAGCTCAAAATGTTGTTGTGGGGCTTCTCATTACCATAGAAACAATTGTTTCCTTAGAGTCCTAGCGGACCTTGTCTAACATGACTTTTAAGTTCACTTTGCTGGTGTCATTAAAACTACAACAAAACAATACCTGCTGCAGAAAACGTTCTTTCTTCACCTTCAAGATATGAAATTTTTGTTAAACACAAGCAGACTGCAACGTGTTTACATTGCTCAATTAGCAGACATTTTAAAAAAAGGAAATTGCTATGTCCTTAGGTTCTTCTTTAACTGGATTGTCTGTTGCTCTGCTTGCATCTCTGCTGCACACATACATGTTAACCACTCATTGTATTTGTATGATAATCGTAGGGTTAGGGACATGGGTCATGTTGGCTGACAGTTCCAGATGTCTGCCACTGTTACATGAATTACTTATCTTGATTGAAAAGCCTATAAGAACTAAGAAGCTTTGCTACTTTTTCAGCATTTCTGTTCAATTATATGAATGGTTGACATGTTAGGTCTAAGGGAGAGTGAAAGGAGAAAAGAAGAGGACTTTGGGCAGGAAGGGGGAAGGGTAGAGGTGAGTGGGCATGGTATGTTAGGGGCACCCTCCAACAAAAAATCAGAGAATGGTTTAACATCTATTGTCTGCTAATATGGTAAACCCATTTGTTCCAACTCTATTGATCATCAGAAAGTTTAAAGCACTTTATTGCAATTTTTTTAATATAACTCAAAATGTCATTATTCCATTATGCAGTAGAAGTGCTCGTGCTCATTAGATTCCTTGTCTCTTTTTTTTCTGATTATTGCTGTTGAATAGGTCAATACAGATATGAGATATCTAGTGATAATTACAGGTTGTATGTGCAAGTGGCTGTTAGATAACATAATAAATTAGAGGACGAGTGAACAATCAATGGATATGACTTCTCCTGCTGTTATGTTTCTCACGATACCTCAAAGCCTAAAGAATCGCATGGCATGTTTGACACGTTCCTTTTCTATGGGTACAAAACAACTTTATTAGTATAACAATAAGGTTTTGGAGGTATCAGCCGAAGCAGGCATTCTCTATTCCTACCAAATTCCTGAGTAATTAAAGCTATGTTGTCTTTTTCTAGATTTCAATGAGCTGGACTGTGCTTCTCCTTATACTTCTCCTAAGTTTTAAAAGAGAATGCATCTTACCTATTCCAAACTCATGGAAAATTTGAGGATCTTAGAAGGCATTGTACTGCTATGAAGAGAGTCTAGCTGCTAATCCATTCTGAGTGCTACAAGAGGAATTTTGAACTTTTTCTCTACTAATCTCTCTGATGCAAGGGAAGGATTTAGAGTAGTGAAATCTCAACAAATAGGCTAGAATAGAAAGATTGAGAGGAACAAATAGGGTTATATCAGAATAACCACAAAAATTCAGGACTTCTGATTTATCCTTATAAAAATAATGATTTAAATAATTGATTACATAACCTGTTGCTATCCCTATTTATATTATATAACTCTATTACTAAAGTCCTAATTAAAATAATATACTAAATAGTAATCCTAAATAACTAAGGAAACTAATAACAATATTAAGAAGAAAACATAAAATAGAGGGAAACTTCCTAAACAATTAAGGAATCCTAAAACAATATGGAAAACTGTAGGACTTCTAGAACAGATGATATGCTCCTGCATCACTCTCTCCTCTGTGATTGAACCCATATTTCTATTTGTGAAGTAGAAAGTTTTCATTTTACATTGTATTTTGTTGTTATCGCTGTCATATTTTGTTACATGTACCTACTTTTTGGTCCAAAGGGCATGATTCTGCATTTTAGGTTCTCTTCTTCCCAAGAATGTGTATGAAGGCAGAAAAAAAAAAAAAAATTGTTGAAGGAAAGCCATAGTTGTAATTCAATGGGTTCTTGGTCATGGGAATGGCTTTGTTTGCAGTTTTTATTAAGAATATCTCTTCATTACAGGTACTAAAGTGAAACCCAATTTACTGTGATGAGCACTTCAATTGGTGTTATTTTCTTTAATAGGCTAATTAAGCATGATTGACATTTATCTGATATTTCATCAGCATTTAGAATAGTTCAAACAAATGCCTGTTTCTTTTGCAGGTGGATTTACCATCATTATTGTGCTATGGTTATGGCTCTTGTTAGTCTCACATGGGAGATTAAAGGACAACCAAATTGTGCTCAGAAGCAGGTTACTATTTTCTCACTCTTTCTAATTATGTATTTGTGTTTGCTATTTACTTGATTGATCTCTAATCGAAAATGTGCAGAGAGGGGTGCAACTTTTCTTACAGTGGGCAATGATTCAAGGTGTTGCGATGCTTCTACAGAACAGATACCAACGCCAAAGACTTTATACTCGTATTGCCCTGGGAAAGGTAGATTTCTGGCATTATTTGTATACATTAAACATTTAAGTGTTGAACTTTGTTAATTATTTGGTTGTCGGTTATGATGTATATGAATTGCTGAATCCTGTTTCTAATAGCACTTATTGCTATTTTTAGGCAAAAAGAATGGACGTTGTCTGGGGTGAAACAGCTGGTGTGGATGGCCAATTGTGGCTTTTATGTCCAATTCTCTTTGTTTTACAGGTGAAAATGAGATTTTAATAGCTAAGTCATAAGAAAATGTGGCTGGTACTTGACAATTGACATGTAGCTTGATCCAAAAACTTGTGGATATGCATGTACAGATATATTAGTTTATGCTGTCTTTTGTTCTCCATCTCCTTTTTATTTTAAAGTGGATCTTCAATTAAAAATGCTGTGTTTGCATTTGGCTTTAATCCTGGTGTACACTGGTTTCTGCATCATTTGAAGGGTTTTGAGGCGTATGTTGGGCTGCAGTTGCTTAAGACCACATTCGTTAGGGTCGTCTCGGAGTGGCAGGTATTAAGTTATCCGTACTTTGTTTATTGGTTGGTTGTTCTGTTTAGTGATTGAAATTATTGTTTTATAGGTAATTTTCTGTGGGATCCTTTTGGTAGTTATGGCAGTTGGAAACTTCTTAAATACCGTACAGACACTCATGGCAAAGTCACGGTTTAAGGCAAAAATGAAAAGAAGAGCAAGCGGGAACTAGAATCAGGAAATTTGTAATTTCCAATAACTTGTTGAATTTGAGGATACATTTCCTCGTACGTGTTCTTATTTGCCTTCACTTTGTACAAGTAAATGAGTATGTATGCTAAAATAGTTGCTTTTGACAATTTTGAAAACAATGTTCGTTTAGGACATTTGCTTTCATTCTTAATGACATTTCTAGAAATACATCTTAAACTTATGAGTTTATGAAATTAAGTAGAAAATTAGTTGACCAGCTGGGGCTCGAATCTAAGACCTCAACTATGTTAGAATCCATAAACTACATTAAAATGATAAGATTTTATTGTATACACAATCATTCACCTTTTATGATTATAGCAATTATTTATTTTTTCAATTAAAATTTTATTAAATAATTATATATTTATTTTTTTATCATCCTAAACAAGCCTAAAGATTAGAAGAGAAAGTTTAACTTTTTCGAAAAATTTAAAAAGAGTTTACAGTTGAGTAAATTGAGTGTTTATTTAGAGAAATTAACAAAAATTAGAAAATTCATATTTTTTATTTGGAGAAATTAATAATATTTAAAAACTCATATTTCTAATTCAAGAAAATAAAATATTTATTGAATTATTTTAATTATATTTTTATTAGAAAATTTGGGTCCCTGATAATTTACCTAATGTACTCTGGGGTCACTCTATTTTGGAAATTGTATTATCGGGTCTCTAACGTTTGTAATAATAAACTCTCAGATCCTTCCGTCCAAAAACGTCGTTAGTCAACGGAAAAAGTGAACGATTTTTTTCTCCAATAAATATTTCATTTTCTTGAATTAGAAATATAAGTTTTCAAATATTTGTTAATTTCTCCAAATAAAAAATATGAGTTTTCTAATTTTTGTTAATTTCTCCAAATAAACACTCAATTTTCTGTAAACTCTTTTAAATTTTCCGGAAAAGTTAAACTTTTTCTTATAACCTTCAGACTTGTCTAGGATGATAAAAAAATAAATATGTAATTATTTAATAAAATCTTAATTGAAAGAATAGATAATTGCTATAGTCATAAAAGGTGAATGATTGTACCTTACACAATAAAATTTTATCACGTCAATTCAATATATAAAGGTGTCTTGGTGTAGTTGGTTATCATGCATTCTAACATAGTTGAGGTCATAGTTTTGAACCCCAATTTGATTATTTTTAATTTTTACAGTGGTTTGATTTAAAATTGGGTTTAATTAGTCCTGTTCGATTCAAATAAATTATGGTTCAATTCAAATAAACCAAAAATGATAGTTTTGTCATTTTGAAAAAAAAACGTTGACTTTTTTCGTTGACTAACGGCCAAAGTGGACGGAAGGACCTGAGAGTCTATTATTAAAAAGTTATGGACCTATTGATACAATTTTGAAAATAAAAGGACCAACGAGTCTATTAACAAAAACCTCATAAACCTAAAAATAATTACCCCTAAATATATATAAAGGAGAGCCAAAAATAATTTTTTAAAAAATCTCTCCGTCAACTATTCTCTCCAATTTAAATTTTCACATCATTATTTAATGTAAGTTAATTATTTAATTATTATTAATAAAACCCATTTAAACAAATTTTAATCAATGCATTTCAATAATAATACTAACAAAAGTAGAAATTTTGATCAATCGCCACGGTTACATTCAAGTTCCAAAATTGATATGTCATTAGAAAATTGACATCGAGATGACGCCACCAACTGTGCCTCAATTGATAGCTGAAAAAGCAAACACTAGCCAGATTTTTTAACTGTATATTTTGAAACTTTTCGGTGATCGGATATTAAAAACAAGTACATAATATAAATTCTCGCATTAAGAATTTCGATTTAGTATACTCATTTGCTCCATTTGTCTCTGGAAATGAAAGTCGGATTTTGGGTTTGGAAAATTTCAATTTTCCTGTGAAAATATACAATTTGGTGCTTATAACAAAATTTCAATTTGGTACTTCAACGAGTTTTTTATAGAACAAAAATGTCTAACGGATACAAAATTGAAGGACTAAGAAATATAATATTGAAAAAAAGACTAATTTTTCTAATTTGCAAAAATAGAGAGACCAAATTATAATTAATCCTAATAAAAAATACATATGTGAAAAAATTGAAAAGTTTATTAAAGATGATCTTGGCTGAGCAAAAAAATTGTCCTTTAATAACTGGACGACGTTTCAAACTTTCTAGACTAATACTATTTTGGAAACTAATTAAAAAAAATAAATTGAATAAACAAATTTTATTGGAGTAACATACAACATGCTCAAATGATATAAAAAAATCATCCAAACATGAAAATATGACATTCAAAAAAAAAATTAACAATCCAATTAACAATCCGCTTTATACAACCACATAAAAAATTAATATGAAATAATAAATCCATAAAAGGTACAAACTACAATATTAACAAAACATATTTGAAAGACAAAACATTAAAAGTCTATTAACCAAACCATAAAAGGATATCCGTGACTCAAATAATCAAATATGATAAAATAAAATAAAAATGTTATTTAGTAATATATTAAAAATAGATATGTATTTTTTTTTTCCAAAAATAATCACATAATTAAAATTAAAATGTAAACTATATTCCATAAATGTGATACTCAAAAACTTTAAAATTTTAGTTTACAATCCTAATTTTTAAAATAATAATAATAATAAAATTTATAAGATGAAAAATATTTTATTGATTAGTAAGTTGTCAATATCCTTATAAAAAAATAAAATTTTGTATGTAATATGTTAAATGTGAAATTTTTATAAATAAATTACAAGAACGAAACTGATTTATAAAGTAAATGAATTTTTTTTTCCAAATTTAAATTATAGGGTCAAATTTCATTGTAAAAAATTATATTATATCATTAATAATTTTTAAATTTTTTAGAATTTAAATAAAATCATAAAAATATACGTTATGTTAAATTAATATAGCATTATTTTAATTATGGGTGTCATATATTTATTAATTAAATTTCAAATGCATTTGGGTGATCTCACAAATAAGAGAATTTTGTATCATTAAGTAACATATTCATTAAGAGAATTTCATATAGTTTGATAAAACATTCATTAGTTTTTGATTTTTGAGATTTGATCAATTTTCTTATGCTTTTATTTTCTTCTTTCTGTATAATCTTTCTATTCTCTTCCAAATTTAATTTTCGAATTATATATATCTTATATAATATGCTTTTTATTTGCTTAAAAACTGTATTTGGGTATTAAAAATTAATATTAATGACATTTTATGTTTGAATATGAATTTGAAATAAATTTAGATTATCCAGATTCATTCTTTTCTTTAATAGCTGAAACATGGCTAAATAATTCTTATATAATAATATTTTATACTCTACTATTTGCATACAACAAATAATAATCTTTCGATTTACAAATATAGGGAAAAAAAATAAAAGCAATACTAAATCGGAGAAAAACACAACTAATGTATTATATATTTCACATAATACATAATTTTGAAATGCTAGGTTTTCTGGAACAAGCGAATTCCACATAATTTTGAAATTTTATACAATTCATTTTCATTTGCAAATGAATTTAACTAAAAATTAGTTTGCAAATAAAATGCTAACCTCTAATTCAAAAAAAAAAAAAAAAATGAAGGCAACTAACTTTTTATAACGTTTGCTCTATGTTTATCCATAATTCAATAGCCATAGTAGCTCGAAATTTATTATTATATCCAAAAAATCATAAATAAGTTATGTTTATACTACTGTGTGATATGAACAAATTTTTTGTTAAGATTCTAATTGCCAATTTCTGTTTCTGGAAATCATTTATAATTTTAAGTCAAAAGAGAATTTAAATAAAGGAAGATTTTCATTTTCTCAGACTACAGTAGCGATTGATGAAATGAAGTAGTTGTGTGGCTGGGTAGTTGGTTTGCTTTAAATTAAGTGGACCATAATTATAATTGAATCAAGAATGAATGGTAACAACAAAGAATGATATGGAGGAGGGTTTAATTACGTTACAACAGTATAAATCAAGAAACTTACACGTACTTGAACACCGCTTCCTCTGACCGACAGAAGGCATGGGACCATTTTCATTTCAATTTCTTCGTCTTGATGATGATGGTGATTGCTGCTTAAGTAAGCTTATTGACTCTTCATTAAATCAATCTGGAACGGTTCTTTTATTACCCAACAACAAATTAATCAATAAATAGAAAAATGATATTTTGAGAAATGGAAGCTGGAAATGATAGATAGAGGAGTAAGGTTGGGAGGCTTTCAAATCCAATAGGGTCAGGTCAGATAGCTTCTTTACGATTGTGAACATGTATATATGGCTACGTACATATGGTACATTTTGGGACTCCAACGACTTTACTGAACTATGGCCAAAAACGATGGTACGCCATTCCTTCCTCCATTAGAGGCGTTCGTGTTCTGCCTCTGAAATTCTATCTTGTAAGCCATCTTCCTGTCGTCGTCGTCGTCATCATCGTCGTAGTCATCATCACTGTCACCTTTGTCATCTTCATGCCCTAGATTGTCGCTGTCGTCCCCCTCCTCTATTTGCACCATTAGTTGTTGTTGTTGCACCCCCTGCAGTTTTATAAACTCCTTCACAATGTCTTCTGGCTTCAATTATGGAAGCAAGAATCAATGCGCATCATCAAATATGTCAACATTACTTAACTATTATTGGAGGCAAATGCAAAAGATTTTTTTTTTTTTTTCAAGGGAAAGAGAAAAGGAAATTTACCTTCTTTGCTGCTGCTCCATTTCCCTCCCCAAAAATGCTTCCAGCTTGTGAACCATCTCCAGCTTTTGGATCTTGTGACTCCGACCCTGATGGTTGTGCCAGCATTCTCGCTGGGGCGTCACTCGAATTGCCTGGCTTTGTTAGCGGTGGAATTACTGTATCCGACGCCATGCTTTCCTTCTGATTCTGCTGTGCCTCTTCCGGCTTGCTCTTTTTCTTGTATAACGCATCTAGTTCGTGAAAATATGGACAAGTCTTGGAATCTTCAGGGCGTTTTTTGTTGCTTTCCTTCACCTTCTTGAAGTACTTGTTAATATTTTCCCACTTTTCCTTGCATCTCTTAGCATTCCTCTTGTAACCCATCCGCTGCATTCCGGCCGAGATTTCCTCCCAAAGTGGGCCCTTGGGCCCGGAGTCTAAGTATTTGGATTCAAGCCCACTCCTTAATTGTATGAGTGCCAATACTTCTGCTTTGGGCCATCTTGAGGAAGTGGGCTCAGTGCCCATTTCGTGGGACGGCACTTCTTGTTCCGGGACACCCATCGTTATTTCTGAGGGAACGGAAGATTGGTAGTGAGAATGAACTTGATGCATCTTACTTTGTTGCTGGGTAGGAACTGGGTCTGTCTGCGGCTGCGGTGGGAGCTTTGGTTGCGGCTGCTGTTGGGATATTGTTGCGGTGACTGTGGATGTCAATGGCACTGGGTGCGGTGGTGGTGGTGGCGTTGCAGATGAGGTTTGTGGTTGCGGGACGACTGGAACCGTTACAGGCGAAGGCAGTTGGATTGTTTGGCCAGTAATTTTTTGCAGGAAAGCTATTATGGAAGCATCTCTGGAAGCAGAGATGGCCCGCTCTTGAGTCATAAGCTCATGCTCACGAGCTAGTCTGGCCATTTCTTGCCTTTTCCAGGCTTCCTCCCTAATCATCCGGTCATGTTCTCTCTTCTCTATGGCTTCTAGGAACCTCTGTTGCATGGCCTCTTGCTTTTCCATAACACGTTTCATTAGTCCCTCAAAAAACTCAATCATTCGGCGGGTGCCACCTCCTTTAGAACACCTTCTTTTACGTTTTCGGCTCGAACCTGCTGTGTTGGATGGCACGACTTCCTCCTCCTCCTCCTCATCATCATCATCAAAGCTCGCAGAAGAAGATAAGCCATCTGAGGACGAAGAGAAGCTAATTCCCGCAGGCGGCTGCTGCGGTAATGAAACAGCGGGTGCCACAGTTGGTGTAAAATCGGGAGGAAGGGTGGATGTTGATGATGGAATTCTAATCGATGAGACAGGCATAGGAATCCCGATAGAAACGGGAGCAACATCTAGGGTAGTGGTGGTGGCTGCTGTTGGTTGAGAAGCTGAAGAAAAAGCAATGGCGGTTGTAGTTGAAGTGTGAAGAGCCTCCAGCTGACTGAAAAACCTATAGCTTTTGCCATCCTGACGCCCAGCTCTCCCTTCTTTAGTTCTCTTGTAGTACTTGTGCACGTTCTCAAATTTTTCTTTACATTTCTTGGCACTTCTCTTGTATCCCAGCTCCGCAAGCTTTCTGCAAATTGCATAAATGTCAATTATTCTACTCGAGTTATCAATTTCTTCAAATTAAAAACTTGAATTGTTGGGAAATAAATGAGGGAAATCTTATTCCATTTACTCTCGGGATTTGCAATTTTTTCTTTAAAGAGTAAAATAAATGATTAATAGTAAATAAATAAGAAAGCACGGGAGTTGAAAGGGGGTTGGCAAGAATTGTGCGGTAAAAATTTGTTTAATGGAAAGGAAACAAAGAAAAAGAAAGGTGTCAAGTTGGTAACGATGGAAAGAGATAGAAGCCATGGTGCGCCCAGCTGCAGAAGGAGAGAGACGGATATCTGAGTTAGCCCCCTCCTTCCTCATATTATACCATTGAATTTTCATCCATTTTACTTTTAAGGAGGGGGAAACTAAAATTAACTAAACTCAATCTTTTGTTGAAGAGAAGAAGAAAAATGGTAAGAAAACAAGCAGAACGATTAATCTGATTACTAGTAAGCTACCTGGAGACCTCTTCCCAGAGGGGTCCCTTCACAGTGGCATCGCGAAAGGCTGCATCCATATCAGACCTAATTTGAATAAGAGCGAGAGTTTCTTGACGGGGCCACCTGTTACCACTAGTAAGACCTGCTTCGTCGCCGGCATCTGAAAGCCTCATAAGTTCATCCAAAGTGCCAGTAATAGCAGGGGGTCGACTGCTAATGGGGGATGCCTCTTCTACCAGCATCTGCTGAGATTGGTCGGCGGGTGGCAGTGCCATGTGCGCAGTAGCAGGAGGAGCCCCTCCTCCTTGCTGCATCTTTCCTCAATTGAATCAACCTCTGCCTTCTTGTCCACTTTTAAGGCTTCATGGAATTGATAAGTTTTACTTGTCGGAGTTGGAGATCTCGCTTCTTCATAAGACTCGCTCTCACCGAATAATGGGCCCTGAGCAATTGAAACAACCGATAAGATGAAGTCTTTTCTGAGTCTATAATATGCGGAAAGAAGAGTAGAGAAAATAAAAGAGCAAAGGCCTGACAACTGGAAAAGATAAAAAAGGCAGAAACAGCAAGAGGGAATTCCTATGAGTTAGTGCAGGTCTTGTGAGATTGGATTTTTACTCTTTTTTTTTTTTTTCCCCCTTTAATTCAACTATTGAAAAATAAGAAGACAGCAGTAAAGAAGATTAGCAGGACGGCATAATCATCATCATCAACTGCACTGCACTGCTGCAAAGGTATGAGAGAGAGAGAGAGAAAGAATGGAGATGACGAATTATGAGGGTGATGATGATTAAGAGAGAGAGAGAGAGAAAGAGAAAGAGATATGTGTGAAATGTGAAATGATTAAACAAACAAGATGCTTTGTTGTCAGCGGCTCTCACTTTGCAGCTAATAATTGTTATTACTCAATATTTTTATTACTAAAGCAAAATAAAAAATAAAAAATAAAAAAAAACAACTCAATTTTACCAACAACTATATAAATATACCTTTTCTTTTTTTTTTTAGGACATAAAATAAATTTTTATAATATCTACCAGAAAAGGGTCAGGCAGTAAAAAAACGAAACCTTAACGATCGGCACGCAATCAGTCCACAAGTACGCGCCCATCACCTCATCCCTGAGTTTAAATCCAGTGCTTCCCGTTCCACTCTACCTCTAGGACTTAAGCCAGCCAATTGAGCTGAATTTGTCAATACGTACTTAAATTATTTAGTTTTGGCCTGATTTTATATTGAAGATTATATGTGACTCGACTGATAAATTAACATTTGGTTTTGGTTGTTTTCCAATGTTTAATAGTATATGATTTCTCATCATGTACATTATAATTAAATGAATTGGACAACATAGAGAAAAAAAAGGACTATTTTTAGAATGTAAAAAAGAGTATTAATGGTATTTGTAACAGGATTTTGTTAATGAGTACCCAACAACACTAATATTGTAGACAAATTAGAATAAGAAGATGAAAAAATGAAGATAAAAAACTTAATTGGATTGACTGAATTGGTAAAAGAAGTGACTTATTTAGAAAATCGATGCTTTGCAAAATCTGTGCTGGATTAAATGTTTAGAGATGGAAGAACAGCGCATAAATGATGAATCAAAGTAACCAGAGGTTAAGAATTAACTCAACCCCACTCAAGAAGGAGGCTTGAGATCTACTCGTTATATTATTATTATTTTTGAATAAATACACGTTATATTCTTATTCCTTATAAATGATGATGATGATGAGTGATATATGTTCTTCTTTTTCTTTTCTTTTATTTTGAGACTTGATTTTATATATTACAAATGCTCTTTTTATTATTAGTATTATTATTATATTGGAAGGAAAGAAAATGGGTTGAAGTGAAGCGAGCAGAGCAGGACGCTCCCAATAACACACATCACTTTGTTTAAAGCTTAGAAGTAGGACCCATCTGACTAACTTAAATAAGTAGCATGTGATTGGGGCCGTATGTAGGTTAATGGTAATTGTTCTCATTCTCAACACCACAAATTTTAACACCATCATCATCATCATTCCAGAATTTCCAGACTATCAGACACCCTTTTTATTATTATTATTATTTTGTTCACATTAGAAAAAACATCTATATCTATACTCTACTTATACACGCACCAATATTAGGCTGCGTCTAAATTTGGTTCTTTTTCCTTTTTTATTCATACACTGTTTTAGATTCGATCTACATTGGAATCTAACTAGAACCAAAATCAAAATTAAATCAATCCGTAATTTAATTGTGTTAATTAACTGCTTCTGCATCCTAAATTAGCATGCTCAAATTTTACTAATTCATCAACGTCAAATGGTGTGGTAGTTATCGTCAATTGATAAGCCACATGACAATAATGGCTATGGCATTTTTTCAATTGGTAGTCGCATTTATTTTGAAAAAAAGAAAATTCAGCTGCATAAAGAAGGGTGGAAGTCATCGACAATGAGGAGTGTAGTTAAGGATATTAAAAGAAAAATGTGAAATCAAAAAGATATTGTGGTTGGAGAAAAATAAATAAGTAAATATGATTCTTTAAAAAGAAAAAAAAAAGAGGAATATTATTGTAGGAAGGAAAAGGAAAATGAATTACTAGAAGAAAATAAGAAATAGAAAAGCTTTTCTCAAAAAAAAAAAAAAAAAAAATAGAAGGGAGAGACAGGAACAGATTGGAACAGCTGTAAAAGGGCCCCATTTCGTAAGGTGTTAGAAGTTAGAACGTGCGTGGCGTTTCTCCTGGTTTTGTGAAAACCCTCCCAACCGCCACCCACACCCATCTCTCTCTCTCTCTCCACATAACATAATGTAATGTTATTGCCCAAATCGGTGCACATGCCCTTTGCTTCCATCCACTTAATATTATCTGTAATACTATAATTGACCCATTTGTATAGCATTAGCAAGTGATGCTATCTAAATCTATTCCTCTGCTATTTTCTTCTTCCTCCTCTTAACACCATATCAGTTTTGAGCTTGGTTCGATCAATACCCTTAAATGATTTATTTGACTGCATGCCATGCCAGCACATTCTACTGGGATTTTTATATACTTTTCGTGGCATAATAATACTCTAATATTACATTTCATCTTTGTTGCTTCCCATACAAAATATACAATACACCTACCATTTAACAATGACTTCATGCCAACAACAATTAATTATTCATGACGTGACTCCAATTAAATTTAAATAATGCTGATAATTATATTCACAATAATAATAATGACTGTTCATAAACAAAATAGTTGTAAATCAAACTTCTCGTCAGGGGCAGACTTTGGGCTTTTAGGAAATTGTTGTTTTTCGGGCTTTAGGTTTGCAATGTTACACACTATAAAATTGGAATATTTGTAGGAAGGAAGGAAATTGGAGTCACGTTGTGAATACTTAATTTGTTTTTGATTATTTTTAGACACGTCACCAGTTCTCAATTCTAAGGAAATTGGCTAACATGCTTCCTCAGCTATTACGCTTAAATTCCAAGTATTTCAATCTTACAAGTCAATAGAAGAAAGTATAGGATGCTCCTTTGTTAATTAGACGCAGCATATGTATTACACTAGTTAGGATGGCCTCGGTACTAGAACCGCCGGTTGATTACAATTTTGAAACACATGCCCCATAAATATTTTAAAATTTTAAAGCATTTCTTATAAATGGGAATATAAACATCAAAATAAGTCAAACTATCTTACACACAAAAATTCAAAACATGATAGAAAAATTTGTCACCAATATTAGGTCCAAAAAGTTCTCTAAGTTGAACAATTAATGCATTATCAGCCAGTTCCTGCTCTCTACGATTCCGATTCTAACGGTTTGATTCCTGCTAGTTACAATTCCACAACGGTTACGATTCTATTTTTTTGGAACCAGAACGGAATCGTATTGTCACGGTTCTAGTTCCAATTTTTCACAATTCTGGTTCGTCACGGTTCTTAACGGTTCCACCGTTTCTAACAGTTGGAACCGTGATTTGACCACCCCTAAAACTAGTATTCTTATTGAACTTTTCCAATTATAAGGAGTCACATTTATTTATTCTACAATTCGCGCCCATTAAAATTAAAACAGAAGTTGCACCAAGAAAAACAGATACTATTAGTAAGCTTGTGCAGAGAAACAAGAAGAAATCAAAGCAATGCTTAAGCATACAACAATTGGTTACTTCCATTTCATCCAAATTTCTGTGAATCAAATGCTTTTGAATTAAAATTTGTGACCCACACAAGAAGGTTCAAGCCAATCTCACAAGGTGTCAAACAACACATTACGTGTCAATGGTTTTGCAATCTCTCACTTATCAATTTCATTCTCGAGCCCACTATAATATTGATCATTCTCGAGCTCACTATAATATAGAAAAGCTTAACTGAAAGAGCATGTTATTCTTTTAACACTCCAAGAGTGTTGTTGCGCACGAAGAGTTTAACATGTTATTGGATTGCATTATAGACTTCAGAAACCAGTTAAACTTTAGCTCCACTGACTCGATGCAAATGAAATAGATTGGTTAAATCTCAATTAACCACCGCAAAGTAAATGATTTGTAAAGCATATATTCAAAACCAAGAAACCTCAAAACAACTTGAACTCCATGTGTCAGGGAGGTTCAAAAAAACAAATGCATTAAATCAAATGTTTTCTCATCCTACCATGCAATTTTCTACTAATCTCAAGAGAGAATGTTGTTTAAACTGGGTAACTTAATAGTGTCCTCATCTAATTTCTCATAATAGGATCCTAATCGTACGCTCTGACAAATACAAATTTCTACTAAACCAAAAAGTAAAAAAGAAATTGTTTTCGTGCTGTGTCAAAAATAAAAATAAAAAGTATAGGATAGAAAAAATGAAAGAACCAGATACCTGTAAAGTAAATATATAAGACTCAGATGTCTCTTAATCAAACTACTACTTCTATGCACTAGCTCCAGAAAAGCACAAGTACTGACCTGATTCTCATACAGAACAAAGCAACTTTCATGAAACCAATCATAAATAGCAAAACAACCTCAAGTCTTAACTTCAGTTAACAATTATTTCCTCGAGCAAGAAAATTTTTCTAAAATTAAAGGATACAGAAGTTAAAATAAGTTTGTTTGCTAACTTTTTTTGTTATGTGAATTTAGACAGTTTTTATATCAACACTTTCACCATAAAAGGAAATAAAAAAGAAAATAGTTTTGGAAAACCATATAACCACCACCACCACCACCACCCCACATCTGTCCTCCTTCACATCAGGGGACCCAGGACTACAGTATGAATCACCAAAGCTACCACTTCCAGTTGCCACCAGTTGCATTCAGTATCCCAGCCACCAAACCATCAGTATTCAGTCACAGCTCCACTGTCTTCACCATGATCTCATCAAAATTACCACCATCAGGGCTAATGTCATCATATGTTATTCCCTACCAACGGTACCCATGCTTCAACAGCTCCTTCCTTTTCCACCCATCGTCAATCTCATCCTACTATAATGACACAATCATTCACACCACACCACTACATCCATAATTCAAAAGACACCAACAACCATCACCACATCAACTGCACCTCAACTCATTCTCTTATTACAGTCTCTACACTAACAATAACAAAAAACTAAACCTTGGGCCCAAACTAGTTGGTTTCAACTCTATGAATCATTTCATTCAAATATCCGCTCCAACAAAATTATTAGTCCTTATGCTGGTATATTGAATTACGATTACTTCAGATTTGAAATGCTCTATTACAAACTTGATTGTAATTTTCCTCTACAACTCTTTTAGAATTAGAATCATTCAACACTTAGAAATTTCAGCATCTAATTTTTATTCATACCAAATCTCACCTAATATTCCATAAATTCTCATTATAAAGTAGCTTTCCTAATTAATATCTTCTCTAACTAATATTTTATTTCATATATTTTGTTTATAGAGTGCATATAGATGTCAAATGCTTAATTTAAGATTTCTTTCTCTCGTTGTTTTCTTGTTTTTAACCATATTCTTAGTTCTCTTCATCCTTCCTAACCCTTTTTTCCCTTAGTTAGACTACACTAATTGTTTCTAAATGCTGATTGCACTTTGCTCGCATGACATCAACCTTAATAATATTCATCAAAATTCGGGTTTCCCCCACTATGGAAGAAAAACAGATTTATAGCTCGCTCCAAAATCATGTATACAAACCTAAGTGCTATGTTAAGTTGGTGGCACAGAAAAGATCTGTTAACAAATGCACTTCACAAAGAGCTCATGTTAGAAGAAAACATTTACCAGGAACATGCAACAACTTTGTATCCTAAGTGTAAGAAATGTGTTGTGCCATCTTCATAGCTCGTATCACTCTATTACTTAGTTTCCATAAGTTAGATATCAATTTATAATTGTGTACCTTCTGAAAAAAACTGAAGGCAAAGAATGTAATCCAAGAGATGAAGGTTTGCTAGCTGATCTCAAACTACTCAACTGTGAACAGTAAAGAACTCTCATATCTGCAGCCTGTTAGCATGGTTTTAAAACTCTTGACATTGGTAGACAACAGCTTTAGCTTGAAGCCAAATTGACGAGGCAGAACAATATAAAGAAAAGATGGTAAAGGCCCCTTCCTCAACTGCATATTCATCTCATATCTGTAGTCTGTTAGCATGGTTTCAAAACTCTGGACATCGGTAGACAACAGCTTTAGCTTGAAGCCAAATTGATGAGGCTGAACAATATAAAGAAAAGATGGTAAAGGCCTCTTTCTCAAGTGCATATTCATCTCCAAGATGGTAATAAATAATGAGAGCCACCAGGCACACACATTCAAATAGAATCAATAAAAGAACCAAAAGATCCAGTCCCACATTGCCTGACTGATATTGTAAGTAGTTCATCACTTGTGTGATTAAGTTTGCAACAAAGACGGCGTGGTGCCTGTTCAAAAAATATGTGAGACAGGATTTAACTTTAAAATGTAAAGCTATGAAGTTATGAAGAATCAAGTAAAAATGAAAATATGATTAAAAAGAATTAGCTGGAAAAGTATTACTGTACTAAAAAGAAATACAAGGAACTCACCAAATGCCAATTATTTGTAACAGGATGCCCCAATACTTGAATATTCTGCACATAAGGGAGAGGAGGAGAGTGTGGAAAGCAGAAAACTTGTCTTTTCAAATCATCTTTCATTCTGGCTCGCTTATATGAACCATGTGTAATATTGCCTCGCCTTGCTATATCTTTTAAGAAAAAGAGGACAGGCCTTTTACAAATAGATTTGTGAGGATCCCTAGTATCCAAATCAAATTCATTACGAAGGCTAATCTTGTTCCAAGCAATATATGTCTTTTCTGAGCGCTCAAGCACACGAGGAAGCACAATTTCTGGGAACACTTGAATGGCATAACCAACAGAGATAGAAAACGAAAGGTGGTGTGTGTGATCATAACAAATTGACCCCTGCAAAAAGCTTACAGGGTCAGCAGTCATAGCCTTGGTGAAGAGTTTCAAACTATCCAAAGAATTCAGGCCAGGATAAATAGGATCAACAGCTTCAACATGATGAATGGATACGAAGGGTGCAATCGGATGAGAGGAAAGAAGTCCATGTGCATTACCTCTAATATCCCACTGCAAGGAGAAACCAACCAAAGATTAAGTTCAGCAATGCCAGGAAGCAGTCCTCTAATACCATTTTCCTTTCAGTCTCTTGTTTTTTCAGAAAAAGAAAGTCAAAAATTTATGTTTGTACTTTAAACTTCAGATAGCATAAACAAAAGCTTGCCACATTAAAAGATATGCTGTTCATAATTAATAAATTCTCTATTGAAGTGGGAAAACAGTCCTAGAAAGTACAAATGGATAAAAATCAGCGATAGAAAAAAGATAAACATACCTGGTGGAACCCTTGTTCTCTGGTCAAAGGAACGCCAAGCTCAGAAATGCAGGCGTGGAGGCGGTCATCACTTCCATAGAGTCTATGATATCTCTCAAGACAGTCATCCAAAATGTTGGAAAGAGCCTCGGCCAGCGAATAACTTATGGCAATACCCCCACCCCCATAGGCCATAGAGTGACTGAAATAAGTGTTGGCAGAGTGGCTCTCGGAAGGAGCACCAATGTATATCATCTCAGAAGAGTCATACTTGCTGAGAACAGCAACGAGATTATCTGGGTTGAAAATAGTATCATCGTCGCCCAGAACGAACCATCGCACACCTGGTAATCTGAGGCGAAAACTCTCAGAGACAATGCGGGAGATCCGGAGTCCTGAAGGATGACCTGTGGGATTGGTATAGCGGAAGCGGGAAGTGTCCTCGGAAATCATGATTGAGGGCAAGGAATTGTCCCAATCTTCTTCAGCTACCTGCTCTTCTAGCCACACGTGGCCCCTCATATCGTTTGGTCGCCACCAAAGCCTCACGAACTCCTTGCGCCGTTTCCACAGCTGTGAGGATCCCGCTATACCAAACATTATATGCTTCAGTGTCAGTTCATTTCCCCTGCGCGTCTCTTCCTCCTTCTCCTCCTCGGAGAGGTTCCGATTGCTAGTCGATAATAGTGAAGAATTATGGGAGACTTGCAGAGATATAGGTGGCTCTATGGACAGTTGGTGATCGAAGGAACCGGTGGTGGTTGAAGGTCGCTTCTTCCAGGAGAGTGTGTGGGGACTGCCTTCCCAATTTCTAAACCGATGCCAGCAACGGGCTGTGGTGCCCGAGAATACTAGAGAAAGCCAGGCAGTGGTCGAAACGAGCAGTGCCGCCACCACAACTACGGCGGTCCCAGTACGACTTTGACGCCATCGACGAGTACGGTTGCGGGGAAGTGCTAGGGGAGATCGGCATGAATTTCTATTCTTATCTGCAGGGGAAGAAGGAGAGGAAAAATCCATAATGAGCATAACGATCATCACCAGCAAGAATAATAATCATTTCTTCCGTGTCGAAGACGGAGTGACCCCGGAGGGTGGAAAGTTCTATAAAGAAAATTTCCAAGTAGATCCAAACACCGAGCACATAAAAAATGACTAATTCAATTACGAAAATTTGTACTAAGGTTCACGAAAAAGACAATTCAGCTTTCACTTGCTTTCCAAAACCATTTTGACTTGTATACCAGCGAACTGATTTTCTCTACCCAATCTCGCTCTGGTTTTGGCATAATCATAATCATAAGATGATTTTTCTATCTGGAGTGTTTTGCATTTTGAAGGGAAAATTTTCAAAATACACAAATCCAAACAAACCTAGATAGACATTGCCTTTTTCGGATTTTGTGGGTTTTTAATCACAGTTTGCAGGTCTACGCTGTCCATTAGTTACTGTCTCCGGGAGATCAACGGAAATTCCAACATTTCTTCCGCCGGCTTTACTTCTTCAAAGAGAAAATAAATAAAATTCCTGGTCAAAATTGTTTTTTTTTTCTCTTTTTTTAAAATCCCTGTTATTTACGTGAAGACCTTACAAATTGAGAAAGTATTTGGAAGGAGGAATGAAAAAAAGTAATTAAGTTAATTGAACTTTTTTTTTTTTTTAAATTAAGAATGTATATTATACAATTTTAATTATATTAACAAAAATTTAAAATAAAACATGTTTGGATTCAAATAAACGAAAGGTAGTTTTATCATTTTAAAGAATTTTAATTAAAGTCGTCTTTTTCAGTTGACTAACGTCGTTACTAACCAAAAAGATCTCATAGTATAATTTTTTAAATTTAAGTAACCGAATGATACAATTTCCAAAATAAAAAAATTACAAAATATATTATGCAAAATCTCACAAACCTATAAATAATTTATCCATCAATTTATATATTACAACTAAACTATTTACAAATGTACATTATAAAATATGTGATTTCTTGCTTATACCTTCTGCCACACCCATTAAATTCATTTTTTACAATCCCCAAAACCAATAAATGACAAATAATATGATGGTCATAATTATACCAAAATATTTAAAATCTCAATTATTTAGGACACCTCATATTTAGAAACGAAGGTCGTTTGTATATTTACGGTAACCGAAAAATAACATTTATTCACTTCCAAACAAGGGAGTGCCTGCTGGCTTCTTTGAGGTAATTGAAAAGGTCACTACCGGCGAGAATGTGCAGTTCGATTCCTGCAACAAAGTTCCCAATCGTCTTAGCAAGTGATTACGGTTCCGCCGGAAGAAAACTAATAAACTCGTTTAGCTTCTGCACCTCAAACTATTTATCAGTTCCAAGCTTAAAGAACGGAAGCAGATCCAATGCTGCTTCTAGTTTTAAATCAGTAAGAAGCCTTTGCTGCAAATCTCAGCTCTCAGATATTGCCCCAGCAGCCTCCGCTGCGTATGGTGTCTTGCTCCTTTCTGGCGGTGTCTTTGCCTGTATAGTATTCTTTTCCTTTCTCGACTAGTCTCTTCGCACTGTCATTTTATCTTTATTTCTCCCATTTGGGCTCACCTAGTCCACATAAATTTAGCAAATCACGCTCATAAACTGGCATTTTGTAACCCAGTCAACAGGTCAAGCAGCAAGGGGTCACTGTTTGGAGGATTGACTGGGGCTGCTCTTATGGCTGCTGTAAGTTCAGTTTCGTGTGAGGAGCTTATTTTGCAGAAGAAAACCACCATATGAACAAATAATCGGAATTCTTAAATAATGTTAATAGCTCAGAATACTGATAAACATGTTCACCTTTGTTCCATAGGCATACATTTTGATGCAAAGAGAGGAGACAAAAGCTGCTGGTGATGCCCTTGCCTTTGGATCTGCCTTCCTTTTCTCCTCTGTTTTCGGTATGTCTTTCATATGCTTCTCCATTGCCTTCTAATTATAGATTTCAAATTTTGGGGATTCTTGCAATCATAGTCAGGATTTCAAAATTATGATCAATTTTGTGATTTTCAAACATGTATGGTTACTTTTGTGCATATTTTGGGGGGTATATCTTGTAAATTTATAGTATTCATTGCCTTCTAATCAAGTATTCAAGTTAATGGCAAACCGGATGACATCACCTTCATGTGACCATGAGAAGAAGTGCTGTAACTGATAAAAACTTCCAGTTATGTTATTCCCCCCTTGAACGGAGCATGCAAAATGGAGTCTTATGAACTAGTTTTAGTCTTGGCAATTACTAAATTGGATGTTTGAAACGTAGATTCAAGTATTGCTTAGTATTGATTGCAGGGAAGCATAAAAGAAATGAAAGAAGAAAATTCCACAAGAAGATCATCTTTTTCAAGGATCTTCTTGTAACAACAAACATAGATTGTATATGCAATTTAAAAATCTAAATAAAATAACAGATATAATGGCAATGGAATGCAAAAAGTTTTATACTTGTTGGTAATGATTGGTATTCCATCTCACTAATTTGGTTTCTTACATGCAATTTCAGGGATACGATTGGCGGCTACACGAAAGTTGACTCCTGCAGGCCCTTTATTTGCTTTATCAGTTGGGTTGTTGGTTGTCTTCATCTCATCCTACTTTCAAGATAGTATGTGATTGTTGAACTAACAAATCTAACTAATATGGTGTTAGTTCTGTTTTCTGAATAATGTTGGGCGTTAGACTGTTTATTCTTGATGTACTGTCTGATGTCAATGGCAGACAACACTTTTGACGAATAGCGATTCATTACTAAATATGTAACTAAGTTTCTACAGCAATATTAGGCCCTGCTTCTTATAGGAAAGTTTTGGTATAATACAGAGGTACACAGTGCATGAGACATGTTTTTGTTAAGGATGTTTGATTAGCTAAGTAAAATGCGGAAATCTTGTAAAGAATGTAAGCAATGCATGGTTCATGATGAGGCGTATCTTCCACTCAAATCACAGTCCTAACATTTCTGCCACAAATTGCTTATTTGAAAGAATTGAGTAGTGAGTGCCACTCTGGCTGTTCCCACATGCAATCATGTGTATCGAAGTGCTTTCAGCAGCAACTTTAGGACCTAGAAAAAGGCAATAATGTGGAATATAGCAGAGAAAATGCAGAATTACGTATTGGCATAAGCTTCCTGTAATCTGTATTAATTTAAACTATTTATATAAATAATAGTACATTGGCATATGATTCCTTTGAAAGCAAAGTCCAAACTGTTTGCAATATTGCCAATCAAAAATAAAATAAGGAAATCTATATTAACACTAGAAAAGGTGGGTTCTCGTAGGCTACAGAATTTCAATAATGACTGAGGCGCAAATCCTCAAACGGAGATTACAACTCAGAAAAAGGAAATGCTGCGACTTTCTTCAATCTTTCTACCATCATAATTTATGAATGCTCAAAAATAATTTCAACTCAAGTTTTGTCCACAAGCTGTGAGAAAGTTGACACACTCACTTCACCTCTACATAGATGCAGCCGACTATAGAGGCCTGAACTGTGATGACAAACCAAATTGTGGATGAACTTATGGTTCCAAACTGTCATGAACCGCAATGATTTGTGGATGACCGAACTGTAATCGCAGGGGAGGTGCTGGTTCAGGTTCTGCAGGAAACTAAACCATGAACCAACAATTTAAGGAGCGGTACCTGAACCATCTCCAGGAAAACCGAGTTGTTGAACCGTGGGATTTGTCCTCAATTTCCAGTGAACTGCTGAAAGCACCGGAGCAGGAGCCAAACCATAACCAACCCCTATTCAAATCACAACCTGTAAGCAAACTGCCCCTCCACGATTCAGTTAGGTTCAAACAGTTCATGAACTGTAAAGCATCAGTTCATTGCCTTAAACCTATACATATATCTTACTAAGCAAACTTTGAACATTAATATAATGTATGTTCTCATCCCATGAATTTAGAAAATACAACAAAAATGAATTACAAATTACCAATATCTTATGTCAATTCTCTTTCACCAACTGATAACAGAACACTTGCAAATAAAAATTAGGATGAAATGGCACAATAATATAATTTGTTCGAATGACAATCATGAGGAAATTGGTATCTTTTTGTGGGATGCATCAGTTTTGCAAGAATAAAAAGGTGATCCTGTCAATTTGATTTGAGGAAAGAAAATAAATATTCTGAAATAAGGATACAACATATTATAAGGAAATCATAATCTTTAATCAGAATCAGAATCAGGATTCAGAGACGATCTCACTGTCCTAAACTTTCTTTCAAGATAATCATCTTCTTCATCTTCGTCGTCTTTTTTCTCACTAATTATACCTGTAACACAACAATTTAGATAATGCCCATGAATTATAAATAAATTGCACAATCGAACTGGACATTACCTTTCTTTATCAGAAAAATCTCAAGTGATTTTGTTGTGAAATCATCTTTCCCCCCCAAATCTTGAAATCCAACCAGTCTATCAGTTGCCACCCCTTTCCTAAAGAAAATAAATTATACCCGTATGAAATGTAATTGGATTTGCTGATTAAAACGTTGTTGATTGACAAAATAAGGAATACAACATTATTCATAAGTAATGACTTTGTTCGGTTAAAAATAAATAATATGCATGCAACTCAGCTAAAATTTATGACAAGAGACTCAAAAATCCTAAATGTAAAATGAAGATTAGCAAGGCATGAATTATGACGTTTGTATGATCCTCTAGTACTTGGAGAAGTTGAAAACAATGATGCCTGTATATCTTATGATATTAATCAACAGATCAGCTATGGGGAGGAAGGAAAGTAAGAAAAAATGAAACAAAGTGATTAAGCTGGCCATACCTGAAGAGTATGACACAAGGCAAAGTTTTGATTCCAAGTTTGGTAACAAAGAATGGTGCATTCTGCAGTTCAGATACAATTATTAGAACAACCGGGGCTATTCGGAAAGAAATATACAGAGATCCTTACAACATAGCTTTAGGTTCGGCAGTCTGATGCAATAACTAAAAATCAATCACCTACGACCTTACCTCTGCATCTAGCTTGATAAACTTGGTATCCACATGACTTGGTGCAAGGGCCTTCAAATGCTTATCCATTATTCTACAATAACCGAGGTTGTTAGATAACATGTAAGAAGTTGTAGCCTCTGTGCAAGTGTAAAACAATCCACGTGAAGATTGTCACCAAGGTCGAACTCACCCTTGAAAACCGGCTTGCAAGGGGACGCTGCCTAGGGACTTATTAAGCTCTTGCCAAGGTTGTGCCTAGGCAATGTGGGATCGTAACAATACCCCATGCTTGAAGAGCCAACGTCCTCGTTGGTCATGTCCATGTTGGTCAAGGTCACATTGGTCACGGCTAGCACCCTACTCTTTGGACCTCCTGTCCATTTAACAAGTCTAGGCCACCACTCCGAGTATTGGGCCTTGCAAGATGGGGCTGGCTCTGACACCAAATGATATGATCCACCTAAAGATTGGTGACCTAGGTTTGAACTCACCCTTGAAAACCTACTTGCAAGTGGAGGGTGCCTAGGTAGGGGCTTATTAAGCTCTTGCCAAGTTGTGCCTAGGATATGTGGGATTGTAACAAAGTGTGCGTATGTATTTAATAAAGAAAGCAAATAAATTTTTGAAGTGAATGCCATACTTGCACCGATAAAACTCTTTATGATAAAAGTGGCAGATAACTTTCTCACTGGAAGTGACTTCACCCAAGAAATCCCCCTCGGTTATGTCCCTGAACTCACCATGTCCTTGCCTCTTTAGGGCTTCACGCTTTTCAACTTCTTTCTATTCAAACAAACCCTATGGTAAATACTTTACAGACTTCAGAGATTATAACAAATGTAAACATAAGTAAATTAGATAGAGGAAAATTCAAATTATTACCTTGAGTGCTGCAATCCTATCCGTGTGCAGTTTTTCCAGCTCAGGATCCTACATATTAGATTAATACACCTTTACACTTAAGAGGACAGAAATTAAAAATAAAAGAAAAATGATATTAACAAACAATGCTCTATCAGAACTTACATCCATCAACTCATCAAGATCAACCTCTTGGTTAATAGAACTAGATCCCTGTGCCTTCTCTTGAGCAAGCAGTTCCTGCAACATTAAAATGTTACACCATAGCCAATAATGAAGTATGAAAGTAAACTGAAAACGTCTTGCAGCGACATTCTTATTTAAGAATGATAAAAAGAAATCCGCAGCATAAACTCCTTGCTTTCAAGGAGATATATGTCAATCTTCCCCCGATATTTTTCAGAAGGAAGCCTTTCCCAAACTCTTAAAACATGAACTCCCAATATGGAATGAAAATCTCTTGGGAGTTAAAATTGAACTCACCTCATAAATATGATAGAATTTAAAATTAGTCATGTTGACTGCTAAAATGCAACTCTTAGCTCTTGAGAATGAGGTGAATAGTTTTATATATTCTATAGGGAAAATTACAATTTTCTCCCTGAAGTTTACTCTATTAGACAATTTTCTCCCTGTATTTTCAGAAATTGACGATTTTCTCCCTGTGTTTTAGTTCCATCCAAGGATTTGCTCCTTCCATTACACTTTCCTCATTTTCTGTTAAAAGTTGGGCCATTTTCGTAATTCTTAAAAATTTTAGGCACTTTATTAATTATTTTATTATTTTAATAAATTAAAAAAAAAATTAAACCATATTCTTCTTCATTAGACTCATCTTACTAATTTTCAAACTTAATTATCATCTTCCTTAGACCATTTAGATTAATCTTACTAGCACAATTAACATAAAAAAAATAAAAAAAAAAATTAAAAAACACAATCTTCAACAAGAAATCATAATCCAGCAGGGAAGAAGCACAGTCAGCGGTCATCAAACTGTCCAAAAACAAAAATTACATCCAACAATTATATTACCCAAAATCGAACACAAACAGAGGCAAAAGATTCCAAATCCAAATCATCATCTATTACTGCATTTAAGCAAACCACAAAACCTGGAAGATGTAAGAAGAGCAGTTCTACAGCATCTCATTTAGGCATTTTGTCAAACACCTGCAGTGCATCTCTGCTTCTCCCTCAACGATATCAACAACGAACAACATTTTCAGCCTCTCTTCAACATTCGGCAACGAAGAAGAAAATTTCTATCAGACTATCTACTATTCCATTTTCATTCAATATTAACAGTTTTATCAGACTATCTATTATTCAATTGATCTTTATACAAAAAAAATTCAAGCAGATTATTATTACTATTATTCAAATCTACTTTTAACAAAAATTCTGGAAAATTTCTAGCTATCTGTTTGATTGATGAGAAAATCTAGAAATCAGCAATTTTCTCACTAACTAAACAGAGCCTGTACTTTGAGCCAAAAAAAAAAGAGCCTGTACGAAATGTAATTGCAATACATTTCAATTACTAAACAAGTTCATGACTGTACTTAGCGAACTTATTGTTTTCTCGGTTACCATCACCATTGAATCCTCGCAGATTCCATAGATTCTGCTTAGAACTCAGGGCAGTCTTAGGCGTCAGCAAACTCGATGATGAGTTAATTACAGTAACTCAATTTCCTTGGATTAAAGTCACTAGAAATGATTTTGATTCAGCATTTAAAAATTCCAACCCAGAAGATCCTCAATTTGATTTTATTATTAAATCAGTAATTGCAGCTTCAATAAGTTATACGCAGCATTTGGATCTCAGGCAGAGATTTCAACTGAACAGTTAAAGGAAATAGCAAAGGGATTGGAAGAATCGAAGGGTAATACGAAAACATGAAACAGAAATTGAAGATGGGTTACAGATATTGGAGATGGGCTTGAAGAAAGAGCAAAAGGAAGAGGAATTATAGTTAGAGATTGGGTAGACCAAATGGAAATATTAATGCATAAGTTTGGATTAAGAGTAGAGACTTGTAATGGGTCTGTAAGAGGTTTTATGAAGAAGGAAGGTTTGATAAAGACAGAAAGAATTAATGGAAGGAGAAAATGGGAATCTTGCTCGGGAAAAGGTATTGAAGAAGAAGATGGTTTAATTTTTTTTTTTTAATTTATTAAAATAATTAATAAAGTGCCTAAAATTTTTAAAAATTACAAAAATGGCCCAACTTTTAACAGAAAATGAGGAAAGTGTAACGGAAGGAGCAAATCGTTGGATGAAACTAAAACACAAGGAGAAAAACGTCCATTTCTGAAAACACAGGGAGAAAATCGTCTAATAGAGTACACTTCAGGGAAAAAATCGTAATAGTAAACTTCAGGGAGAAAATCGTAATTTTCCCTATTCTACACACGAACATTCAAAGTTTTTGAATTCATTTATAATGAGAAAACCCTTAATCACAATAGTTTTAGTAAATCTAGTGGGTCAAACTGATCATTGTCACTTGCGAAATCTCTCCAAATATTCTTATAAGCAAGAAAACAGAACAGATAAAGGCAACTAAACTAAGTATTCAACAATTAGATCAACTATAGCTTAAACTAACAACAGAAATTATGAAACATAATATTAGATAACCCAATTCCTGAAATCAAACCTTCTGATAATCGCGAGCAGCAGCTTCCATTACATTGCCAAATGCTATATTGGACAAGGTTGATTTCACTGAATTGGGATCCATTGATATCTATCAGCAAAACCAAATCCTATCAATAAAAATGAAACCATTATATAACTGAATATAAAATGAACTGTTTGAACTAAAGAGAGCAGATCTTTATATTAGACCTTAGCTAGGGTGCAAAGGTAGAAAACGCAAGTTTAACAACAGGGGTCTTCTTTTTTGCAGCAAAGGAAGGGATGGACAGTCAAAGGACTCTGTTAGTTAAAAACAGCACGGGTACTAAACGGAGTTTGATACATTCATGTTTAATTCGACATCCAAGCTGAAAAAAGGATCGAGAAAATGCCTTAAAAGCCTGTGACTTCTAAAGAACGGATAAGCACATATACACGTTTTGCATGGTTCCTAATTAAAAAATTTGGTATTTTAATACCTATTTCAATTAATATCAATAAAGTACTAAATACAAGTTTCAATAGCTACAACTAAACATAAAAAATTGCATATTCCAATTACCACACTTTAATTTCTTTTCAAACAAAATTTAAGCAGCAAAATGGATTTGATTCACATTTGATATTAAAACAAAATATTCAAAAACAACCAACATCAATTATCCTTTGCTGTTTCTAATAAATATAATAACTAATTATGCTTTTCTTCTTTCTGCATCAATCATAATTTATAACAGTTCTAAATAACTTCCCATTCACAGTAACAGGTTTCGTATTTGAACAATAATTTCCTAGCCAAATGAGTAAAATGTAAATCATATATCACAGGAACTAATAGAATACTCAAACCAAGATGATAATTACTCAAATAATTTTAATCATCTAGGCAACCGAATCAATTAGAAATAACACCAGAAACCAAAACAAGAAAATAAACCTTAATCAAATCAGAACACATACCTGACAGAAATCAAGGCAAGGGCAACGGAAAACGGTGACAAGGGCAACAAGGACGGTGACGAAAGTAGAAGAAAGAAACGACCAAGGGAGGTCGACTTTGGTTGTTGGAGCTCTCTGTTGTTTCAAGTTGTGGACTGAAACTCTGAAAGCGATAAACAGCGCGAAGGAGAGATTAGAGGATTAGGTTTCTAATTAGGGTTGATGACGGAGTGGGTTTCAGAAAACCCAGATTCGGATAATGGGTGGATTCCAGTTTTTCCAATTTCGGCATTATTTTTTAAAAATAAAAATAATACTTTGTACCGAACCCCATGAAAATAATTACATTCCTAATAAAAAATCTTAAATCATCTATTTATTGATTCATTATATCAAAAACAATTTAATAATATTTGGCAAGTCATAATGTAACGCAACACATGATTGTCATATCCAAATATTCGATGATATGTTCTGAAACAATAATTTAGCAAGTGAGCTATTCAATACTCCAAATACAACAATTTTATAAGTGGCTGAACTCGAGCCGAGCAGATAGGCTAACGAACAATTCGTTTAAAAATTTTCGCGATCAGCTTGTTTTGCGAGCTACTTGTTAAATAAGTTTGCGAACAGCTCGGTTCATTTCCTCCCTAAAACTACGTCGTTTTGATAACTGAACATTGTCGTTTTGCTATTTCCTTTCCTTCTTTCCTCGAGATTCTTTCAAGTTTGAACTCCAGCAGTAGCATCCGTTCACGCCTCCATCACATCCAGCGATTCATGCCTTAAGCCTTAAACCCTAAGCCATACAACTTGTAACGTATTACTATATGGGTATTAATTATGAAACATTACAATTGTATCCTTACGTCTTCGAATATAGATGCTACGGAAAATGAAATGGTATTAATTATCAAACATTACAATTGTATCCTTACATCTTTATATCTATTTTATTTCAGAAGAAAAATATTACATTTGTATGATGAGATATAGAGCTTGAGTTAACAGAACCAGCAAACCAACTGCCATCTTAGTTTGGTGTTTACTCAAATGAAAACCAGCATCCAGCACCTACAAATCCAATAACTCTTCATTCTCATGTAACTCCACAACAACTTGAAAGGGAACGACGCAATAAGGTGGATGAGCAACAGGTGAATGAGCAAGGCCATTGATAAATTCCTTGAAGTCGGTAGGGATAAGCAACCACCTTCACCACCAGTAGCAGCACCACCAACACCATAGGTAGACAACTCAAACACCGAAAACTATACTCACTACATTCCAGTAGTCACTGGAAATAGCTTCCCAACCACCTTCTCTGCCTACCACTATACGTGTTACGGTGTAGGAGCCGGTTCAAATGGGAAGGTGAATTATCCTTATTTTTTAGGATCTAGAAACTTGCTCTAGTTATATCGCTTCTCCTTCCTCTCAGGTTGGAAAGAGGGATTGGATTGCCTTAGATCCCTATCAAGGAAAAAGTAGAAAGTCATAGCAAAGACACCCGTGAAGGTAGTTTACTTACTTACGGAGACCGAGCATAGAATTAGAAAAGGATTGGAGTGGACGGAGCAAACGAATGGATAACACAGGTTGGAGATGCTCGGATTCCTCCTTCATGACTTGAAGCCCAGGCTGATAGGTTAGCGGGTACTACTACAAAGCAAGCTGGAGACAGCCAGGGGATAGCTTACTCGATAATAAGGCCTGGGCATGTTTGGTTCCTGAAAATCAATTAACAACTATTGGCTGCTTATTTGCAGGAACTTGATTTTTTCGTTTTAAAGACCGGCACATTTGATTTAAGGAAAGAAAATAAACATTCTAAAATAATGATACAACGTATTTTCATACGAAATCACAACTCTCCAGTTTCTATTTAATCAGAATAATGATCTCACAGTCCTACGCTAGCTTTCGAGATAATGATGTTCATCAACTCGTCCTCTTTTTCTTTACTAATTACTATCATACCTGTAACACAGCAATTTGAAGAATTATAAATTGCAGTCTCAAGCGATTGTCAATTTCCACCCAAAACATCTAGATCTCAGAACATGAACACACGAGGGATATTTGACAATTTATGGTTCCATCATCAACCAAATATGAAATATAATATGAATACATACCAAAACCACGAAATTTACTCCAAACATTACAACAAAAATTTTCCCTAAACTGAAAACAAAATGAAAAAGTCCTCTCTTTAATCACAACTTAAAAACCAATGGGGTTTTTGTTTGCCTCAATCAAATGGAAAACCAAAACATGATTCTACTCTCACAGTAATAAAATTATCTATGAGCCGTGATCAGAGTCTCTATAAACCTCAACCCGTCAAATCTTGGCGCGAATTTCTCCTTTTCTAAGGACGATCCACACCCATTTGCCACCCCTTGTAAATGCTTTCCCATTGCACAATTTGTTGAGCTCTAATAACAAAACAAATCAGAATCAAGTTCCAAGCTTCATACTGATTTTAAGTTCAATTAGTGGTTAAAATCATAGTTCCCACAATGAAATAACAAAAAACAAAGCACGAATCGGCGAGAGCAGCTGCCAAATTAACATTGGAGAGGGGGGGAGAAAGCTTAGTCTACTGTATCATTAAACTAATTCTTATGTTTTGCATATTCAGATCCAAGATTAAACAATGATACTAACTTTTAATCATAGAAAATCCTAATTTTTTTATAAAAAAAAAATTGATCTTTGAGATAATATCAATCAAAATCTGAACATTACAATCAAAATATTAATGAGTAGAAGAAAATACCTGGCTGGAGTAAGGAGAAACCGCCAAGTTGCGATCTTCTGCTGAGGAGGATGGTGAAGAGGAAAGAGCCACGGTGGAAGCGGCAAGAACAGAAGCCATGAGAGTACACGTTCCTTTCATTTTCCCAGAGAAAGAGACTGCGATGAGGAAACAATACTGCAGTGTGGAATGTAAATGGGCGAAATCCGACGAGGCTCGCCGGATCTCGACCACCGATTTAAGCGTTGTTCGCTGCGCCTTGTATCAATCCCAAATCAGGTGCAGCTTCCTAAGGGTATTTTATACTTTGGTAGCAGCTCGTGATTTAACAAGATTTAATTCTAAATTTAGCTCCGTACACGTGGAATCTGGGCCACACATCCTCACAACTAATGGGAAGAAGCCACGTATGAAGAGGTTGAGTAGTATTGGATAGAAGGTTAGGCGTGCAGATTAATAGAGTGGATAGGCAGGCGGGGTAACATTTTTCATTCTGAACTACAGCAGAGAGATTCAGGAATCAAAACGGACGGTGAGGTTTGCTTTGATTAGAGGGAAAGTTGTTGAATTTTGATGTGTCTTTAGCAGGAATGTGCCTACGGCTCTCCTTGAAAATTGAAATGTGGTGCGTTTTGCTTAAGCTCGACGCCGTTCCCGTCAATTTTCTTTTTTCCTCGATTTGTATTTAGATTCTCGAGGCAGCTTATTTTATCGGTTAGGATTATTTATACACTGACCATATAGCTATTTGCAATTTTTTTTTTTAAATTAACAGTCTTTTATTATGGAAAATCTTACTAAAAACTCAAATAAATTTTGATTTCGGTTATCGAATCAACATTAAGTTTTTATTTTTAATTGTTTCGGTTTCAGTTAGTTTATTTTCGGTTTGATATTTATTTAGTAATTTTGAAATTTTTTCGTCAAAAATTGAACGATTGATTAAAATTAAATCATTCTATTTTTGTCTAAATAAAAAAATTCCTTTGTTTGAGTTTAGGAAGAATATGTATAAACCGGAAGTGCTGGAATATATAGTCAACAAAACTAGGATCCCACAACTAAAATATATATATTATTCATTAGAAAAATCAATGAATTAGAAATTAGAAACCTTATTTCCCTTTAATTTTTCTTGTATCCTAATTTGGCATCCCAATTGTTATTTCAACCCAAAAATTAACTCCATGCAAATGTTTTTCCTCAATAACATATCCTATGGAGTTTGACACAGAATTATTATATATTGAGATTTTTAACTACTCAAAACCGTCACCTTGGACCCTCCTCCTACTAGTATACCAGCAGCCAGAAGTACTTGAGCTTGAGCAAGCCTTATTATATTGCATTCAAATTCCAAATCTTCATTCTCATTACTTGGAAAAACAAAGCCTTATGTATTAAATCTACAATATTTATTCAAGTCTATTTGCCTGACCATGGAATGGAATAGTCAACTTACTACCGTAAATCTTTATCCTGGGACTTCTACAATATGTAGTAGGAGTCGTGGTAATTGGGACACGCTTTAAAAAGTCATAAGCATGTGAGAAATGGATGCGTGTATGAGCTATGCCACGTGAGATAATATAATAAAACGTGGAAAACGTCAAACAAATCCTACTCCTACACCACAAACACAGGTGTAAATAGTTGACTCTGATGTTAAACACCCACCACCGTCAGCAGCTGCCCCACACCCATCAGCTATTCGATTCCGACAAGATACAGCACCCAACGCAAGATTTGAATTGTGATTTTCGTTTACAAAGAGAATAAAAATGACCACTTTGGTTTCATCAAGTACAACCTTTATCTCCAGATGATTAATACATGGGGAAAAAGACATAATTCGACTATTCTTGCGATATCAACAGAAAAAAATAGCTGCTTCCACTTAAATTCTGCAGTCTGAGTAGCCAGCTGGCCTTTCATTTCTTAAAATTATTGTTACAAAAGGAGGAGGAAATGAATTCACTATATTAAGAACAATAGAAATAACAAGACAAGAACCTGATTAATCCATGTTATTTATGCAGCCATATATTCTATGAGACATTGATAAGTTTCATACACACAGCTTGCTCGATCGTTTTCATTTTCTGATCTGAAGCTGACGAAAAATGAATACAAAGCTCGTATTAGGAGATTCATAGAACAATCATTTCTCAACTCTCTGAAAGAATGGCTGTTAACTTCGGCTGTCAATCATGCAAAAAAGCTCTGAATCACAACCGCCTCCCAATTTTCGCGAATCTTCTAGCTACTCCAAATATAACAGCCTTAGTTAGCAGCCCTCTATCAAGAGTACAAGCAAGAGCGATTGCCCCACCAACAACTAGTGCTCTAGTTATGTTTCCCCCTGGTTTCTTGGATGAGTCTTGAGTTTCATTTTCAATCTCAGATGAACAATTAGCATTGCTCTCTAATGATCTAAGGTAATCTACGCTCACTTTGGTGTTGATCTGAGCCATGAAAGCACAGCGTGAAAGCAATCCTCCAGCGGCTCTCTGCTTTTGATATGAACGTAGACCGGGATCAATCTTTTTCACAGCTCCCCACATACCCTGTCGGATTCCGAGCTTTGCAATTTCCCAAGGAATACCCATATCTTCATGATGGAACAGTAACACCTCACACGCAGTTAGCTGACCATTCCCTCTTTTCGATTCAACTGTATCACAACCAACAGACACATCTCAGAAACTATATAGTTAACAATAAAGCAATAGTGAACTGTTATATATAGGAGTTTCTGATTGAAAAACATACAACTGTGAAATTACCTGCGCGGATGCACCAGCTTGAATAATACAAATCAACACGTCTTGGTTTGTTGCGCCTCGGAACAGATGTGCAAGGGATTCCCTGAAAGATGTAGAACAGAAGCAATTTAATTCCAGAATTGTAAGAACTACAATATAATAAGAGAAGACAGGGGGAGAGCAGAAGCTATAAAGAATCGAACTCCCACAACAAGACTAAAATTCCAACTCACAGCAATGCAACCAGGTTCTCTTCAAGTTCACTATCACATGGAGTTCACTGGATCTTAGGTTTGAATTAAACTAGTGAATTAGACACAACCCTAGAAGCTTAAACAATCAATTGAGTAACAACTAACAATTGACACATTGTCTTTCAGTACTAAGTTACTGCAGCTACTATGGGATCACACAAACTAAAAAAGCATAAATCTTTAACACTTGTAACTGTTTGAAATAGTCTAAATTTTGCATTACAGCCACACAAAAATCAGACATAATCAGTAGAATATGGATATTGACCACAACTCCTCGGCCAAAGGCCATTGAAGAACACCACAAACCAAGAAGAATAAAAGAGAGAAATTTTAGGGTCAATTCATCTTTTACATACCTTTGTAACACAGTAATAAGTTCGCCCTGACTCCCAAATTCGACGGCCTATAATGTACTCTCTGTCACTGCAAAAGAACGGAAACTGTGCCAAAAAGAAAAGATCATAAATTTAGCATATACATCACACAATGAAACATTTACAAACAAAGAAAGAGACGAGATAAAGCAATATCTGCACCTTCCGCACCCACTGAACCATCATAGTTCCAGTGGTAGGGCACTCGTCCAAAATTTCAGCATGTATAAGCATGTCATCCCATTTCAATCGAAATTCATCATCCCAAAAGAAGTCCCTAACCATTTCAGGAGTGGCATCCTCAAACACAGTGCTGCTACGATATTGGGGAGGGCCAGTCTAACAAATTGATACAACAATGCAACCAATGAAATGAATTGCATAGTTATAGCATCAGTTGCAGCTATATTCCATAACTCAAAACAACTGGAGTTTAAGAAAGAGAAGCTAAACCAACCTCTGGGTCCCTCCGCCAAGCTTTGTAGCTCATCGTTGAGGTAAAACGGTCCATCATCTGAATCCAAGCAGGACCTCCATCTTTCTCCTCCACAAGCTTGCACAAATGCTCTAAATCATCTTCATTTACGATATTGGAACTTTCCGTATGCAATTGTGAGGTACTGCCAAAGAAATGAAGCAGATTAAGGAAACAGAACGCGCAAAACTTCAATTCAAAAACTAATCCTTATAGTTATTATGCCAAGAAAAACACACAAACCTGCACTTATCAGATGGCGCAAAGGAAGTAGATTCCTTTTGAATCCCATCATCAGCAGTCCAAAAAATGCAACTAGGTAACTGAAACTTCAATAAATTGAAGGTGGGGATCGATGAAGATGCTTGCGATTGCACTGTATTTGAAGATTCTTTGTTACCAGAAGAAGAAGAAGAAGAATCCAGTAATTCTCTACCCAAGTTAGCCCATTTAGGCTTCCATGCCCATCCTACAAGTACCCCAACAAGAACTGCAATCCATAAAGGAACCATAAACAGGACTAGCTCAGATACGATATCCCCAATAGTTGGTCTCATCAAAATATCCAACAGAAGCGACCACAAAGCCATTTGAATCGAGAAAAATTAAACCCAGAACAGAAAAAAAGAAAAAAGAAAAACCCTCGATTGAATCGAAATTGTAAGACCAGCTAAGCACAGCGATTAGTCGAGGGTTTCGAGGGGAGAGAGAAGGAAGACAAAAATCTAAACTTTCGCTCAGAAGAGCTAATAAAAAAAGGGAAAAGGAGGTAGAAGAAAGCAGGAAATGGAATATTATTGAAGATAAAGATATGGGGGTTGCAGGGAGGCAGAAGAAGAAGAAAGGGAAGAAGACAAAGTTTGTTGAATGGCTACGGATAAGGATTGGAGAGATAAGGGGTAGAGAGAAGTGGTGCACAGATTACAGTAGGGCCAGTTGCATCTTGGGCCTTTGATTGCTTGTTTGTATTGCAAAACGATGTCGTTTAGGACGAATCCAAACTCAGGAAATGGAGAGAGCTTATACGTTTAATACTTTGATATTAAAATTATGGCTGATTTTATGGGAAATGCTTTTTCTGCTTCTGCTGAATATGATGCGTTGCCGTCTATATATATGACTCCATTTTCTATCCAAAGTGGGATGGTCTGTGGTCACCGCGTTCTCATTTTTCACGTTTGCCGTTTTTGCCTTTTTTTTTTTTAAAATTCATGCAATGGGCCTTACAAACTTCGGCTATCATATGGTACATTTATATAATGTTTTGATTGGTCTTGGTACAACTTTCGTCCACTACTAATTGAGACTATGAAGGGATGGTTAACTTTTTAGTCAAATCAGTTTAAATGTAAAAATTGTGTACCAAATGTAAATTTGTAAAACAATACGAATTGGAAATGGATTAAAATACTAAGTAATACTTTGAATTTTACAGTCAAAGCTTTCTTACTTCCAATATTCAACTGACTACTAACTAAAATTAACTTAGGTTTGTTACTTATTTGGGTAATTAGTTTGGAAGTTTAATGTAATTTGTTTCGCGCTGTTCAACAATTTTGACCTGAATTTCTCAAATTTAAATAATTTAATAAAGTATGATATGATGTTGGTGGTTCCGCCATAGAAGAAACAGCTCTACATGCTTTGTTTTTTATAATTTTTTTTAAATGAGTTTTTTTTTTTCTATAAAGTTGATTCTTCCTCTCTTACTATGTTTAATAATTATATCGATCATGCATCCACCTAACACCTTTCCCACTTTGAAATATATATATATATATATATTAAGCAGATTATGAATAAATTTTAAATATTATTATAAAATAAAGAAACTAGAAATTTTTTATTTTGATCTCTAAAAGATTTACAAAGAGAGGAAAATAATATTACAAAACTTGCTTATAAAATTAAAACTACTCGCTTATAAAATTAAAACTACTCGATTACAGCTTTTGGTCTTCCAAAATTTTTTTAGAAATAAAAGAATATTTGTCAATAGGATGTCTTTAATATTTCAAGAGACTTTTATTTATAGACTAGTTGAATACTCTTTTTATAATTTTTTTGAGATAAAAGTAATCTACTATCTGATTAATGACGGAATCTTGGACAAGAATGTATGAGAATACATGCTTTTGTCTTTTCTTTTAGTAGTGAAGTATTTTCTTCTGTCTGTCACTCCTTTTAGACACAAATATATGTTTTTGCTTTTTTTTCGTAATGGAGCATTTTCTTCTATCTACCACTTTTACTGGTTTTGTTTTTTTTTTTTTTTTTTTTTTTTTTACAAATAAAATGAGCTACTGAATTGGACTGAATATGTCAAAGTAATCATCTCCTTTTTATCTGCTAAATTTATGAAGGGCTCAGAAGCTGAAGAGGCTGAGCTGGAAGAGAGTTTAGAAGAGGTTTTGGGAAGCATGGCTAAATTAGTTCCTGTTTTGTTGAATTTAAATTTTACCAAATACTTAAATTCTAGTTGGTTGACACTTAATAAACATCAATTGTGAGAAAACAACTAAAACTCTAGTTATTATATGTACAAATACTAAAAGTTAAGGGTCACGTTATAAATATAAAAATATGGAAAATTTACATTTTCTTCTTTAAATTTTTTTAAAAATAATAAAATTCTTTCTGTGTTTTTTGAAATGAAATTTTTTATTCTTGTATTTTACTTTTGTCATTCCATTTAATTTTCGTTAAATTTTCCGTTAAATATATGACTATTTTGATCTTGATTTTATTATTTCTACATATTAAAAATAAATAAAAAATAAAAAAAATTGAAATAATAAAGTTTTTTTTTTTCATAGTTTTTAATTTGTATTATAACACATTATACAGTATAGTAAGTTGAAAGACAGAAGAGGATTTTGAATAATTGTAGGAGTTGCATGGTGAAAGGTCAACCTCACACGGTTCAATTCAAACCACGTATTCCACATTGTAAAATGTCCTTCCTCTTTCTAATTCCATCTTACACTTATTACTAATAAAAATATATCTTTTGGTACGAAAACTACACCTAACATTTGTTTATTTTGTGGTGGTGGTCTTCACTTAACACTTCAATAAAATGTTTGTTTAAAAAAATTCTTCTCCATAGCAAAAGCAAAAGCAAACTATTAGTTTAGTAACAAACATTTATAATTCTGACAAAATATCAGAGTTTGAATTCTCCGCTCTCAATTTTTTCTTTTAGGAATATCATCTAGTGTCTTAAGGCGACTGTATTTAAAGTCGTTCAACGGCTTCAGTATAATTCGGATTATCCCGGATCCACAAGAAGAACAACTCCTGTTGTGGGATCCACAAGAAGAACAACTCATGTTGTGCACTGTAATATCCAGTATTCATTCTTCTTCGTGATCTGATGTGGGAAATTAGAGTTTCATTCAATATTTTCATTACCATATTGGATTTGATTTTTTTTTTTTTTTTTTGGGGATTGGTTGGTTGGTTGGTTAAAATACCACTAAAATGCTTATTAATTTGGTTTTAAAATAATAATGACATCATTGCATATATAAGAAACGGAACCAACTAACCGACCAATTACAAAATCCTATAAATGGTTATTGCACATGTTGTAATTTCACTGTCATTAAAAGAAAGTAGATTAGAAGAGTGATATATGGTGACGCTCATCCAAATCCAACACATTTTCAGAAACGTGAGCTTTACTTTGCCTAAACCAGTCCCACTTCCCAACTTCCATAAACAACACCTCTAACACATAAACTTCTGTTTTACATGCTATTAAAGGTAGCTTATGACGTAAAGCTGAGAGGTGTTTTAAAAATTATCTTTTCTAATAGATAATTTTTATGTGTTTTAAGTAACATTTCGTAGTTACTTTTAACATTTCGTAACAGCCGAGTTTTGACTTCATATGCTAAAATGGACACTAGATTCTATTTGAAAATTTGATAAGAGTTCAAGTGTCAAACTGTGCATCTGGCTCATGGTCAGGTTAAAAGGATCCAGAAATGTGAGCACAATCTTACAGATAGATATAAACTCTATTCACATGGCCATTTCATTGCGAATATTTTGTACTAGATTGCGACAGATTTTAACCTTTTTTTTTCTTTTTCATTTTCCTGGCTTGACAATCTGTATGTGCTGGTAATCAAATGTAATCATGCACCCTGTCCGAGACATTGAATGGCAAAAATCGGACAGATGATGTTTCTACAAACAGCTTTGATCACGCATACACAATTAATTAAGTTACAACCTATAAATGTTTCAGAAACTTGTATGCCAGATTGCTCCATCACCTTCTCCGCAGCGCTGGTGTACCTCCTCCATCCTCTCCACTGACTTGCAAACTCCGCTGCAAGTCCAATCAAATGATGCGCCACAAGGATTCCCTGCTTGAGCCTTCCACTCGCAATCTGTCACAAAACTTTTGAATCCATTAGCAACAGAACCATTCTTGTAGAACTCTTTTTAAGTATATACAGATTCATGAAACAAGCAATAACCAATCCCGTAAACAGTGTTTACGGAATTCAAAAGTACATGGACGTTCTGATGGTTTGACCCCAAAAACAGTGAGTAGTCTAAGATAAACTTTATAAAGTTAGCATATTTAAGCAAAAGCTGGTGAATTCACTTAAACTAGACGTTGTACTATATAATACTTCAGTTCTGGTGTTCCAAAAGCACCAACTGTTGAAATACTAAAGGTAATCTGGATTCGAGGGGGGCAACAAATAATAATAAATTTGCATGTTCCTTACCTGGAGGAGTTCCACAGCAGAGGCTTCTATCATCAATATGCTCAACATCGAGGCCAATAAACCAAGATCCTAGGGAAACATCTTCATTTGCATATCTATGAAGTATGTGCCTGGAGATAGCACATTAATCATCAATTGCATTGAAGTCTATAATCAAGTACAAGTGTATGATACCACAAAGGGGCTTACTTATTTACGGAAATATAGGTGGCCAAATCTTTAGATATTGCATATATTTGACCTGTCGCATGCCTAAAATACTTATTACCCTCCTCCCCAAATTTCCAATATTCTGGCTCATGGTACTTAACACCTCTGCATATTAAAGGGAGAGGCATAAAATTGTGGGAAAAGAAAAATGAATGATCTTAACATATACCATTTTACCATATTTAACTTCTTACTTCTGTGCTAGAACAGGTCCAGATTTCATACAGCCAATATAAACCCGGGGTTTTGACCTATGGCGTGCCAAAGTAGAGCCAACCATACCTGCCATATGTTTAAATCAAATCAGTACAGTGAAATCATAAACATTCTCTGTTCACTTCTTGAGTGAAGCAGCAAGGGATTAAACATACTCACTAACCAAGATTTACATGCACGTCATCATCAACTTTAATATAGAAGTCAGCATCCCACCTTGCAACAGCCGTTGAGAAGTATATTTGAGTTTTTGACGACAATTCATGATATCCTTCAATATGATTCTGCACCACCATGAACAATTGTACCTTATCATTAGTGGAGAAGCCGTTGAAAACATGCAATGACGAATATAATAACTAAAGCATCTGAAAATCACTTCATCTTCCATCCTGTTTTGAGTAGCTTCAGCTTTAGTTTTATAAAATTACTACTTCAGTAACATAGAAGCCCATCAAAATCAATTCATAACTCTTCCCTTTGGTAGTATCTGCTCTTATTATGATAGGCATTGAAGCTATATTTTTCATTATTGTCATTATGAAACTGCTTTGAGGTTTTCCTAAAAAAAAGAAAAAAAAAAAAAGAAACTGTTTTGTGGCTGAGAAGTAGATTAAAACGTTTTTCTACAATTCTGATGAAAGTAAGGCAATGTTGGCCACAAATGAACCATATCTAAGTTTTATAGGCATTATAATGTTATGGATCCTGCCTCAAGCCTAGAATTTTCCAACAGAAGGAGATCATGGATTATGTAGTAATGTACCAGCCGCAGAAAATCCTGGTGTTGCTCTTCTTCTGCATCAATGGCACGATCCAAAACCCCACCAGGTGATGCACTGCCAATCATAAAATTTAAGAGTATTTATCTTATCAAAAATAGCAATAGGGATCTTCTGCTAATCACTTGAAGGTTTGATTTAAGCCACCTGTGCCCTATAACAAATCGTAATATGATACCCTTTTCTGTTTCCAACTTCTGTAACTCCTCCCCTAGAGTAAAACAACTAAAACATGTTAGTGATCTTAGTTATGAAGCAATCAGACCTCTAGTACTAAAACTAGAAAAGGCTAACCTTTGGCCATCCAAGTTTCTCTTATTGAGTCCCTTCTTTTTCTGCTGCTGAATGCTGTAATTATGCCCATAACAAAGAAAACTTTCTGTCTCTTCTTCAAGGCCTCAGTTCCAGAATTCATTCCCACTGGAGATCCTTCCTGATCATCAGCTTTGACCGCCCTTGCAGCTGCCAGCTGCATTTCCAATGACGAGATTGTTTTGTCTAATGTCCTGCAGGTGTTAATAATATTATAAATGCATCACAAAAAATCAACTTTACACGTATTCCACTTGGTGGAGGAAGTGGAACATTGCAGTTACGACTCAAAGTTCAAAAACCAAAGAAACAGAGAAATAATTTGGAATTTTGAAGCGTCATCAGCAAGGAAAGAACTTACATTATCACATCATGAGTTTGCGAAACTTGAGAAAGGATGTCTCCTGTCTGGACAGATACCTGTAGATCCATAAACAATATACTATTAGCTGCCTTACTTCATATTATGAAAAACATTATTCTAGTCGCATGACTTGCCTTCTTTTCACAATTAACTATGGGATGAGAGAATTTTGATTGATGTTCCTTCGCAGATGAGGCTTCTTCTTCTTCCACTTTCGCAAGATCTGTAATGGCCCAAAACCTAACAGATGTATGAAGTGTGTTAGTTATATTCAGAAAGGAAGTTGCTAATTAAATATTCTAATTTCAGGAAGGAAAATGTGAAAAACTTGAAGAATTCACAGATGCTGAAAGTACCACAAGCAACATCTACAGCAAGAACATGCAGTATCCAGCTACTTTAAGGTCAGAAGCTTGATAATGAATAGCTACAAATGAAATAAGAAATATGTACACAGCATTTCTTATGAACAAAACAGATTGATCTGCTTCTGCTCCTCATTCATGCTCAACATTTACACGAAACAAAAATGTTCTTTAAATGCATAAGGTCGAAAATGCAGATCATAAGCAAGTAGCATTTCAATAAGTAAAAATCATTTGAGCTCAAATGCCAGAAACTGTTATAATGGTAAGAAAACATTTCAGTGGCAAAGCTAATAGAAATTGAAGACCATGAGTTCTGCAAGCAGAGACCATTAGCTTCTAAACTCTCTAGTAATTTCAATCCTGTGAGACTGATTAAGCTCATTCTTGGGTAGTTGGAAGCATAACAAGATGTGATTCAAACATGTTACAGTACACGACAGATCCAAAGTGACTTCAGTGCTCCACATCTAGTAATAGAGGCATTACACTAAAATTCACATGGCATTAAGATCACGGATAAAGCCCCACAGACCGCCAACAAATGGGAGGCCAAATTATAGCGACCAAAAGCATGAAGTCCTGATCCTATACATGATTTCCAAGAAAAATACCCCCAATTCAAAAGAAACAGCCAAAAACGTATTTAAAACAATAAAAAAGCTAATATTTGCATTTGATTTTTTGAGGGAAACATCCGGAATCCCGCATTTCATATATATGCAGCAAAACAGAACAAACATAGCTCTTAAAGCTTCAAAATCCTAGTAATATGAGCTGCAAATCTAACAGATGGTCAATCAAAAGTTTAGATCTTTGGCATTTGAGAGAGAGAGAGAGAGAGAGAGAGAGTTAGCAGAACCTGTTAACAACAAGAACACCCAAGAAGAAGCTGGCAATGCAGAAGACAGATACCCATTTGGTGGAAACTCCATTGCCAGGCTTTTGAGGCCGACTTAAACCCATTTTCAACCTAACAAGTTTCAGCTTTAAGAAAGTATGCTCCTTTCTTGAAGCTTCAGGTGCTACAAGGAGATAAAAAACAACCCCATTTCTTTGACAGAAGAGAAAAACAGAGATTAATGTCTGAAATTAATGGGCGTCAATACAAAAAAGAAAAGAGAAAATGGAATTGTTGCTTTTCTTGCTTTCAGCTTTCTCAATCTAACCAAAATCACTAGGAGAATGGACAAGCAGTAATTATGTTTGCTTTCTTTGTTTTGTCACAAAGAAAAAAACTATTTAAAAATTTAATAATGCAAATGACAGGAGTCAGGCAACTTCCAAACTACCAATTATACCCTTCCTTCATGGGAGAACAACCACTGTCTTATTAGCCTGTATGTACTGTGCAATCCATTTTCCTTTTGCCCTTTTTTTTTTTTTTTCAATTTCTTTTGGTCCACTTTCTTTTACAAAATTATTATTGATGAAAAAGGATACATATATTGTTTGTTACAGTTTGATTGATCCTTGTACTTTGTATGTGACAAGTAGGAAGTAGGAATATGAATGTTCTATGCTTCAATTCAATTTTTCTTAGCTACAAATGTATTAGCACTTCGTGAGATAGATAAGGTCTAAATTTCGGTGAGCAAACTAAATCGTACTTGTAATAGTTTAACACAATTGTATTATATTAAATTAAAGAATCAAACTTTATGTCCTACTTGCATGTGATTTAAAATGACAATTTGATTAAGGATAAAAAAAAAAGCTCATCTTTTGCTATTTGAACTTTGAGGTTGTAAGAGCTTTTTCCAAACTTACTTTTGTTGTGATGGCCAAAATGTAAGTCATAGTACAAGTTTGGAAAGCTATTTAGTTGATTAAATTATGTTGCCAAACTCTTATTGTCTTTCTAAATCATAAACTAATGAGCTATTTACTTGTCTTGATATAGTTTACTTGCATATATTGTTAAAAAAAATTTTAGGGGCTCCATAGATTTCTTCTTGAATTACATATTCCATGGGAAACAAACATATGCTAGCTTAGCAACTTGTTTAAGCAACTTGTTATGGAAGGATGGTAGTTCAATTATTTTTTAATTATCAACTACTGAAATAAAATTGGAATTTTTCTTCAAATTGGTGCTTGTAATGCTAGTTGAGCTTTGAAAATAATTTATACTATATGCACAAAATATTTTACCTAAAATGTCTTTACTAGAATTCTTATAGTAAATTATTTTTTATAATTTTAAATTACAAATAGCACTTTCAAATTAAAAACTAAAATTAATATTTATTATGTGAAACTATATAAGGGAATGAGTTAGACTTAGTTCTTCTTTATGTTATCAGAGTCTATCTCACTCTACAGGTGTGATGGATCACGACTTGGAATTGAATCCGCAATAGACCTAGCCGGCAATCGTGTGAGGTTGTATACAATTTCACATCGGTTAGCAGTGAGGTGTTTAGGATTTAGAATCATCGTCAGTCACATGTTAGAAGAATCAACCTAACAAAAATCTTAAAATGCAATAGAAAGAAGTGTAAAAGTGTTGGGAGGGTTTTTTTTAAGAAAAGTCAAAATTAAAATTTAATTACTAAAAATTGTAATAATTAAATCATTTCTAAACAGAAGGGTATTTATATCAATTACCAAAAAAGTGCTATTTTATTAATTTTTAGAAACATATTTATTTTATTTTTTAAATTAAAATGACATGTTATTTCCTATTTCTCATTTTCTAAAATAAAGTTCATATATGAAGATAGAAATGTAGTTTGAAGAGAAATGGGCTTTGGCAAGAAGCATTGATGAACCTTAAGTCCTTTGGGCTCCGCACCTCAAACTTTTTCCTTTCAACTTGACATGTTATTTTTAAGCTCTCCTTCTATTTCGCTCTACTTTCCATTTCCATTCCTGTCTGTCTCTGTTTGTTTCTCTCTTTCAAATTTTCTTTTTTATCTTTTGTCTCTTTCAAAATCCACCATTTTTGTTTTTTACAGATTGAAATTGGCAACTCCCGCCACCCAACCAAACATTCATATGTATCAATGAAGAACGCATAGCAAAGGTACGTTGTCTTTGCTCCGGTATGGTTTCTTTCATGCCTTTCAATTTATTAGTTTCCTCATTTACGTCCACCCCACCTAATTTATATATATATATATATATATATATATATATATATATATATATATATATATATATATATATATTCAATTATTAGGTTTTTAATCAACGAACTTGTGTTCTGATATAATGTAGAGCTTCGATTTCTTTTTTTATTTTTGTCTTTAAGATTGAATTGTTGAATGGTTGCCATAGGCGAAGCTACATTGTATGTTGTTAATAATAGCAATATATGTCATCATTTGCATGTCATCAGTCTTTGCTTAAGGAATAGGAATGGCCTGAATTCGAATTTAATTGCTTAGCTTTAATTCTACATATGTATTAATTTTTTAACTGTGCGGTGTTTATTCAATATTCTTCTAATATTTTTCGTTTAACTTTCTCGTATTAATTAAGAGTAATTCCAACTAGAATTTGTTATATTCATTTTACAAAATAATTTGTGCCATTAATAGAATTTATAAAATAGGTCTTATCATGCACATAAAATTTTATATGTAGTTTATTTATTCTTTTAAAAAATGATGTATAATTTTAATAATTTATATATAAACATTGACAATTCTATAGTAATTTTTTCAGAAAGAGAATTCTATAGTATTAATACTTATAATTATTAATATTTTTATTTTTTATAATATATTATCTAATAATTTCTAGTATTATTCAAGATTATTATGTACTTTTTTTAAAAAAAAAAATAATTTCATCATTTTAAGTGATTTGTTGTATCTGTTTCATATTATTAGTAGTTTGCCCACCTTAATCTCAACCCTGACTTCGCCCCTGATGGTTGCAATGGCTGGGAGTGGGAAAGACATGGAGGGGTTTGAAATGGCATCTCAGAGACTCGTGGAGGCTGCCCTGAGTGGAGATATAAATTTTGTGACAGAAAGTTTGAAGTTGGAAACAGTAGATGTTAATTACATTGGGACGGTGAGCTTGAGCATGAATTGCATTGACAGTGTATTGAGGGAGGATGAGGCTGATGAGATTGAGGTTGAGCTCAAGGATTTTGTCATTGATGTTACTCCACTTTATGCTGCTGCTCATTCTGGTCATGTCGATATTGTCAGGAAACTGCTGGTATGGGGTTCTGTTTCAATTTTTATTATTTTTTTATTGCCAAATTTACCAACTTTTAGCTTAGAGAATTAGGTAGTCGTGAATCAAATTTATAGTTTACTTGTAGCTTCCTATTTTTGCATACATCATTGATGTTCCTGATAAAGGGTTCAAATTAAATTTAATTGATTAATTGCTCGGCGGGTTGTTTCTGAAATTTTGGATCCTTCATTTTGCCACTGCATGTGGATACTGTGCTAAACCTTGTTTCCAGCTTCCTTTTCCAACTAGTAAACAAATATTATAGTCCTTTTCTTTTTGGTTTTTTCATCTCTGATAAATAATGACTGAGTTGTATAAAGTTTTTTAGTTTTGCTTGTTAATAGTTTTTTTTATTTTTTTATTTTTGCTTGTTAACGATGTTTGATGAGCGATGTGATTCATCCGGTGCTGTACACATGGTTTGTCCGAAAAATCCATCGGAAATATACTGGTAAATTTCCATCCTTGGAAATTTTTTACTCCTTGACTCTGTATTTCCCCAAACTTGTTATTATGTTGTGATCTTAAATCAATTTAGTTTAATTTTTCAAATGCTATTGCCTAAATTACCTTTACATAGTTTTGGTTACCTCCAAGGAAGGATATATTATCTACTAATATCACTGATTATGTTGTCTTTATTTTTTGTACATTTATAGTCAGCTGGAGCTGATGTAAACCAGGAGTTATTTCGAGGCTTTGCTACTACAGCTGCTGCTCGTGAAGGTCACTGTGTCCTTCTTGACATGCTTCTTAAGGCAGGCGCTTCTCAGTCAGCTTGTGAAGATGCTTTGCTTCATGCTTGTCTATATGACAAGGCCGAAGCTGCAGAATTAGTGCTGCATAGCAATATGGTTGGACATAACGTGGTAAAACATGCACTTGTGTCTGCAAGCTGCAGAGGATTTGTCGATGTTGCAAAAACCTTAATCAAGGTGTAATTTACGTGTTTCTACATATGTAATTTTTCAGTTGGAAGCATCTGAGTGTGTAATTATTTTTACAGAATGGAGCAGACATAAATTGCACGCATAGGGTACACTTAAATTCATTGAAGCCTATGCTGCATGCAAACATTAGCTGCACACCTTTGGCAGCCGCTATCGTTAGCCGACAAGTTTCAATGGTTAAATATTTGTTGGAGGTAGTGCTCTACACAATCAAAATTTTACGCAATTCTCATTCATGATCTTTAGAATGCTATGGATCATATAATGATAAACGTGGGCATTATGCTTGTACTTTTGTGTTTCACAGAATTCCATACCAACTTTAGTGCACTGATTTCTTTCATGTTATTCAGTTATGGAACCTCAAAACTAACATATGCATCCTTGGGATTCCATATTAGCCTCTTCAATTATCATTATTGTGTTCTGTTTTTCATTTCTGTATTTTTTGTTTTATTTTTTGAAGGTCTAAGAAAATATTTACTGTCACATATAACCAATAGTTTAAGCATTTGATTTACACATGCATATTTAGGCAGGTGCAAAAACAAATTGCCTTGTGAAGTTGGGAGCTTGGTCGTGGGACATATTCTCAGGCGAGGAACTGAGAGTGGGTGCATGCTTAGGTGAGCCATATACTGCAATTTGGTGTGCAGTTGAGTATTATGAAGCAAGTGGCCAAATCTTAAATTGTTTTCTTCAAAATGAAACTATATGTCTTGAAAGACAAATAGAAGGCAGAACCCTTCTTTGCCATGCAATCCTTTGTCAGAATCCTGAAGCTGTGGCATTGCTTCTTACTGCTGGAGCTAATAATGAGTTTCGCATAAGAACCAAGAATGGTCATGAATTTCGCCCTCTTCATTTGGCTGCTAGAATAGGATGTCTTTCTGTTTTAAAGAAATTAATCCTGCATGGTTGCCAAATTGATTCAAGAACAGAAACTGGTGACACAGCCTTGATGTTGGCTGCTAAAGCTGATCAGGCCAATTGCTTCCTTGAACTAATTATTTCAGGTGCTGACCTGGGTCTGTTAAATAAAAATGGGGACAGTGCAATAGAATTGGCCAAAAAGAGTGCATTTGGATCATCTTTGGCCGTTATACTTCGGCAGGCTATTGTTTCTGGGAAAAAGGTTCATTCAACCAATGTTGAGGTGTTCTCTTTGCTGCACTTTGTTTCTGGATTCGAAAATACACACTTTTTACAGATGATCCTTCAACATTCGCAAGATGATATAGACAAGCTTGATGGCTTAGGTTTGACACCTGCGATGATTGCGGTAAAAGCTGGCCATATTGAGGCCTTCAGAGTCCTAATTGATGCTGGGGCTAACATCAGTGTGAAGGGCAGGGATGGTCTATCAGTAGTGTCTTTCTTGCAGCATCATCACAATGATGTTGCTGGCGTTCGCTTCAAACAAATAATGCTTGATGCTGCACTTGCTCAGAGATTGACAGGTTACTCTGAATTCAAAGCTTTACACTTCTCAGCATATATTGGCAACTTGCCTGCTATGGTTAGACTATTGGAAATGGGATTCCCAATAAATTCTGTGGATGACAGTGGGCATTCACCTCTAATGATTGCGGCTAAGCAAGGTCACGCTGATGCTTGCAAGCTCTTGTTGCAACAAGGTGCTGTTTGTGGGATTGCCAATTCAAGAGGAGAGACGGCATTATTTCTGGCTAGAAAAAGCAGTAAATGTAAGGCTGCAGAAGGAGTGATATTCGATTATTTGGCTCGTTCTCATGTGCTGCTAGGGGAAGAGCTATGGAAGTACACCCGTGATGGGAGAGGTTCAATGCATAAAAGGGTGGTTCAGATGCTAAAATCTGGCTTATTAACATGGGGGAAGACGTGCAAGAGAAACGTGATTTGCAAGGAAGCACTGGCAGGGCCAAGCGAAAGCTTTTTAAAGAACCGAAGAAAGTGTATCGATAATAGAAACAGAGTAGTTTTTAGGGTGATAACTGAGACCCTGAGGGAGATTCACTTTGAGGCAAGCTCAGCTATCAATTTGGAACTTTGGGTGCATGGTATTAACCTTATCACAAAGGAAGCTGCTATTGGTAATTGGAATTGTTAGGTAAATTTGGCTTTACATGTGTTAAAAGATGGGAATGAACAGATGTTTATGCTTTTTGTAGCCATTATCAATGTTTACAATATCTTTTAGTGTAAAAAAAATTAGGATCGATTTCCTTGAAAACGTTATTCTTGTTACCCATTCTGAGCATGCTCGACGAGGAAAGACTGTAACTGATATGGATTGTATAAAGTAGCCAGTAATTTACCAACAACCCTGATGGTGGTTGTTGAAAATGATGATAACCTTGCTCTAAAGAATACCCATGATGCGCCAACCAATTAGCATAGACATTTTGTTCACTAAAGATATGAGTAATTCGAACAGACTGATCCATAATGCTAAACACAAGATTATAAGCAGCAATGGGAACTACCATATTCGAATTGAGAAGCTTAGCTACCTGAAGATTATCCACCTCCACCTCCATACTTCTAACACCCCACAACTCTGCCATGAGGACCGAACAATTCCCAAGATTAGCCAAAAAGCCAGTTCGCCATTCACCATTGGGACAGATCACCTGCTGTAGCAAGCCCCGAATTGGGACAGATCGAAGGACATACCAGGGAATTGAACCTTTCAAATGAATTAGGCCTTTAGAGCTGCTTCCAACAGCTTTCCAACATCATCCCTCTCAAGCAAAGAACCATCACAATTCAGTTTCCATGGCCTGAGAACCGTTGGCTTCCATGCATATACCTGTTCTTGATAAGAGGCCTCCACAGTAGAAACACCTTCCATGGCTAGAGGATAATAAGGTCTTCAAGTTCCCTCAACAGACACACTCTCATTCCTCCATCGCCAAAGAAACCATAGAGAGATGCTAAACGTTAAACTCGAATTAACATTATCCTGAAGTTCGAGATTGGACTGCAAGTAACTCGAAGTCTGCCATTTCAGAACAAAAGAGAACCAAGTTAAGAAGTCTCAAAAGGCTATAAGTTATACAACCCAACAAACGGGAAGTTCGTATTCGTAGTGGTCATTTCAGACTTTTAGTATATATCCCGAAATTTATAATTCAAACATGCAAAAAATAAAAGAAATAAATAAATGAGATAATTTTCAAAAAGAAAAATTAAATAAATGAGATAATTAAGTAAAAAGAGGCCCATAAATGAAACCCAACTTCAAAAATGGGCCAGTTGAGATGGGAAGCCCAGCCATAGCGAAGCTAGAGATTAACTTAGAGAGACTTATCCGAAACTTGAACTTCTTCTTTTCCAGTTTCTACACTCTCCCTTTTCTCTGCAACAATGGCGTCTTCTTCTCACTCAGCCTCCCATCATCTTATCTGTTCTTTCTTCAGTAATAGCAATAATAATAATTACAACCATAACATTTCTTGTAATGTTAACACTAAGCTTTGCTCTCCTTTTTTAGCTTCCCCCGTTAGCTTGTCTTCAAATCCCAAAATTTCTCTTCAATTCTTCGGTAGGAAACACTCCCCACTTCTTACTTCTAATCCACGGCGTCTCTCTGTAATTGCAATGGCTCCTCCGAAGCCCGCTGGCAAGGCCAAGAAAGGTATGTCTTATACTCAATTTTGTCACATAAGTTTCCCTTTCTGTGCTCAAAGGATCCAATTCCGATTCTTACATTTCTTTCTAGAATTTCTGTTTTTTTCTCTGGGTTGCAGTTACTGGATTGATAAAGCTAGCTCTGGAGGCCGGAAAGGCGACTCCTGCTCCTCCTGTAGGGCCTGCACTTGGTGCTAAGGGTGTAAATATTATGGCATTTTGCAAGGATTACAATGCCAAAACTGCTGACAAAGCTGGTTATATCATTCCTGTTGAAATTACAGTCTATGATGTGAGTTCTTTAATATTGGGTTTTTGTTTTTTTTATTACAAATGTTGAAAAAGCTATGAACTTTTAATGGTTTTTCTGCCTTTTTCTACCCTTTTAGAGGCGTTTTCTCACTTTTTTATGATGTTAATTTCAGGATAGAAGCTTCACTTTCATTTTGAAGACGCCACCTGCTTCTGTTTTACTGCTTAAGGCTGCAGGTGTGCTCTAATTCTATTACTCACCACCTGTTTGATGTTTTTCTTCTTTACCATATCTTCATTTCTCCATTTCCATCTGAATCACTTTTGCAATTTTATATTAGTGTTTGAGATTTGAGCATGCCTTCCAAGTCTAATTTCCTTTTCTTTCTTAAAATTTAAGGGGTTGCTAAGGACACAACTAGAGTCTTAAATAGGTTTCACTTAAATTTTGTTGGCAACTGCTGCTTATGCTTGTAGTTCTAAATTTATCATTTTCAATTATTGGGATTCTATTATGTTTTCAGTAATGGATAGACATTAATGTTTATCATCTGGTAAATTTTATTTTTCATTCGAGAAAGGTGCTAGTTGTTACAAAGAGTTCGAACAATTGGAATAAGTCCCTCCAAGGCTAAGGAATACATTCTTGTGCATTATCTCATTAGCATACATGAGTGAGCAAGCTGAGTAATTGAATTGCACTGTTGTATACATGAACTTTAGAAGATCTTTGTTTTTGGAGCTGGAAAGTTGTGTTTTGATAGATAGCAGAATTAGAGTGTTTCACACCTTTTCAAGGTTTGTTATACTTGACGTTTTTAGCCTATGTACAAGGTCTGCGATGATGGCTGCTTGGAGATGACTCCTATAACAAAAAAAAAAAAAGTGAAATTAGTAGACGATGAATGTGCGGCCAGGCATATGGTTGAGAAATAATCTACTAGTCATCATGCACATAATCCTTTATTTTCATATGTTTTACTTGCTTGTGATTCTCTCTGTAATCTGTCTCAAGAAAAGAACATAAGTTATCAGCAATATATTTATTTCCTTTTAAAGTACACATGCTTGTGAATTCTCAGAATATTTACAGATGTTGCTTAGTTGAACACCTGTTAAAGCTTGCAAGTAAATAATGCATATCAGCATCTGTGATACCAGAGCATGCTTGTTGTACTCTTGTAGTATATGATAATTTGAAGATACTTGTCATCTTATTGAAAGGAAACAAAATATTTTTTCTTATTTGTTAAATTTTGTTGTCTAATTCTGTGTAATCAAAAATTTTTTTTCCCTCATTTAGCATTGTGTTGATGTGGTTAGTTCTGGTAAATGCTGCAAGTCACAAGCCTTTCTCATATCTCTATGCTAAGTTTTGTGATCAAGCATTCTGTTCTTATAAATTGTAACATTCTTATGTATGGACTGGTTGATTAGGAGTGGAGAAAGGTTCAAAAGACCCACAAATAGAGAAAGTGGGAAAGGTGACGATCGATCAACTGCGGGCGATAGCTACCGAAAAGCTACCAGACTTGAATTGCACCACTATTGAATCAGCAATGAGAATTATAGCAGGCACAGCAGCTAACATGGGGATCGATGTCGATCCTCCCATTCTCGAACCCAAAAAGAAGGAAGTCTTGTTGTAATTCTTTTAAAATTATTTGCTGTGCTGATTTTGCCATATCTAAATTCATCGTTGTCCATGGAAAATTCAATTTTTGAATCATCTGTTTGTTAGTAATGCCCTAAGATATTGTCCTTCTGCAACTACATAACCATACTTCTGCTAGGAAATCGAAGTGGAGGACAGTAGCTTTGTACTGTGATTATTAAGTGCATTGAAATTAAAGGAATGATTTTCTTTTCTCAATTGTGAGATGAAGAGAAGTAGAGAGCAAAAATCTGGTTGTTCTTGAAAATTATGATGAAACATAAAACATGATGATTTAGGAAAGAAATCAAAATTTTATAATATCCATTTACCTTTAGTGGAAATCAAAGGTGTCACCTTTATTTTCTTATCTGTCCCCAATTCTTGATGCTTTCCATACCTAATCAGATTCCTTTTTAAATAAAATTCCATTTCTGGGCTTCCTAATTAAGAATAATAAAGGGTGCCTTTCAAAATAGAAGAATTATATATTAGAATGGAACCCCTGCTGCTATGACAACCACTAATACCAAACACGTGTTGCTACTAATTTTATATTTGTGAACTAAAAATAATATATTATAAAAGAATAATATATATAACTCGAGAGAATAAAAATAAGATTATACATAATTCCAATTTAAAATCTCGTGAGAATAATATACATAAGAATTATTGAAATATTAAAATGGATGAACATTTTTGACACTAATTATAATTGATATCAAAAGTTCCTCACGTAATAGTTTCAATTGATCTTAATTCCAATTTAATCTTAATTATCATTCTATAAACACATTTGGGATTAAGGTTAATAAGAAGTTTATAGCTAATAGTGTTTAATAATTGTTTAAACTATTAAAGTTAAAGATAATTGGGTCAATATAATATCATTAAAAATTAATTAATTTTTAATAATTATATAATATTCTTTATTATTAAAATCGAATTTAATTAATTATAATAATAATCCGATAATAAAAAGGATTTGTATTGAAGCTGTTATTGTTGTATGCATCCCCATATAAGTTGGAATCTCTATATGTTATTATTATTCTTTCTTCTCCCTCGACATAATTCACTATTACTTGCCAGTCCGACATCAAAGAATCTACTTCTTTTATCGCCAAGGTACCGGCTTTCTCTAATCCATTTTGTTTATTCAAGTTTTCAGCTTTCGATCTATTTGCGGAATCGTTCTTCGTTATTAGATACCAAGATTCAATCTTTTAAGTTAGATATATGTAGTTTTGGTATTGCATTTTATAAAGTTCGATTGCTTTTTGCCTTTGCTTTACGATTTATGCTTTTCTGGTTTCTGCTCTGGATATCATGAAATTTTGCTTCTCTCTGCTCAGGATTTTTCCACCTGCTTTTTCCCTGGATATGCTCTTTAATTTTATGGTTGTCTATGGGTTCATGTGATTTCAAGGTATTCATCGATTGGTTTATTAGCTGGCCAGAACTTTCAAAGATTAGTTACAGGGAATGTTGGTTTTCTTTGTGGTTAATGCTGATTTTCCATGTTTGTTCGTATGATTCTTTATGTCCATAGAAAATTCTAACCCTTGTTATTAAATTGGAGATTGATTTGTTTTGTTTCTACTCTTGATTGGTAGATGTTGCTTTTTTGAAGGGTGAAATCTATAACAGGCTAACTTCTTTTCTAGAGTTTCAGTATATGAGATAAGAAACATTGTTTCTGCACATATGCTCTTAGAAAACTATCAACGGGTATAGGAATTTTGAGTGACTACAAGCATATCTAGATTCTGTGATGTTCTTTTGTAATTGGCTGAAGTATAAGGTAATGGTTTTTTATGATGGGAGTGTTGTATAGCTATAGCAATCAATTGGCAGCAGATGTTTAATTATTACCCAGCAACTTGAATGAATATGTTTGCATTAAATTGATGTTATGAACTGACTTGGATGAATAATTTTGCATTGAATTGATGTTTTCAACTGAATTGAATGAATTATTTTGCATTAAATTGATGTTTTACATTGGTTAATTTTAGATGGAAGCCCAAAATTCTGAATCCTCGCATATAATTGAGTTCCATAGAGATGTACAACCCATGGAAAGGAATCAGGGTGGGACTAAGATTTGTGGGGGAGCACCATGTGGGTTTTCAGATGCTGGCACTAGTTCTAAAGATGCAAAAGAACGATCAGACTCGATGCGCAAGCTTTTGGTGGCAGTTGTGCTTTGTGTTATCTTTATGAGTGTAGAAGTTGTTGGAGGCATCAAAGCCAACAGTCTCGCAATCTTGACTGATGCAGCTCATTTGTTATCAGATGTTGCAGCATTTGCTATATCATTGTTTTCACTTTGGGCAGCAGGATGGGAGGCAAATCCGCGTCAATCTTATGGTTTTTTCAGGATTGAGATACTTGGTGCATTGATTTCCATTCAAATGATATGGCTTCTAACGGGGATCCTTGTGTATGAAGCCATTGCTAGACTTATATATGAAAATACTGGTGAAGTTCAAGGCTTTCTTATGTTTGTTGTTTCTGCATTCGGTTTGGTGGTCAATGTCATCATGGCACTTTTGTTAGGTCATGAGCATGGTCATAGTCACGATCATGGGCATGGAGATGAGCATGATCATAGCGAGGAGGATGATGCTCATGCGCATAATCATGGACTAACTATATCTACACATCATCATCACCATCATGAGCATAGTTCTGAGCACCACGACGATGATCATCATCATTCAAATCATTCTGAGCCTCTGCTAAGGCCTTGCTCAGAAGGCGGGCCTAAAAAGAAGAAAGAACGAAATATCAATGTACAAGGAGCGTATCTTCACGTGTTGGGGGATTCCATACAAAGCATTGGGGTGATGATTGGTGGGGCA
>CANUEY010195206.1:0-22334 GCA_948099555.1 Croton setiger
CATTTAAATTATTTCATATGAATGTCATGTAGTATGTCATATTCGGAAGCACTTAAACGAAAATGCATGTAATGCATGAAATGACGTCAAAATGACGTATGCTTTAGGTCAGGGGTGTCACAACTCTCCCCTCCTTAAAGAATTTTGTCCTCAAAATTTCGTACCTGTTGTTGACGCTCGATTTTTGACCCCCAAAATCGAAAAAAAAGTTTTTAAAGAAAATTCTTTTATGTTATTGTTAATTTTTAGTTTCTCCTTATTTTGTAAAAATTGGAAAAAATCAAAAGAAGAAAGGATGGAAAAACAAGAGAGAAAAGAATTAAAAAGGAAGAAGAAGAAAAATGTGTGTGAAAAATAAAAAAGGAGAAATTTGGAGAAAATTGAAGAAAATGTGAGATTTGGAGAAAAAATAAAAGAAAAAGGGGTATAATTGAAAGAAATTGGAAGTAAGGAGGAAGATTTGAGGGAAGGAAGGGTAAGATTGAAAGAAGGAAGAAAGAATTGGGGTAGAAAGTATAATTAAGGGAAAAGAGAGGTGGAAAATAAAAAGGGGGTGAACCGAACCAAAATTGGTTCGGTTCAATTGCAAACCATCTGGTCCAACCGCTTCATCAAATCAAGGTCAATTTAAATGAAGAGAACGGCGTCGTTTTGTGGCCTTTTAAAATAAAAAAAATATAACAAACAGAAGGAAGAGCAACTTGAGCTCGAAAGGAACGGCCAGACGAGAAGGAATCGTGGAGAGAGGCAGAGCAGAACGAAGAAATCGGCGAAGATGACGGGTAGAGAGAGAAGCGTCCACGAAAAGGAGACTGAAGAATCCGAAGAGGAGAGGACTGAGGCGAAAGAAGCCGTGAAGAATGGGGACTCGAAAGCGGATAAGAAGAGAGGGACGTCGAACGAAAAAGGGGATTCCATTCGAGAGAATCGTGAGCTATTGTCAATTGGGTAAGGGATTTTTGCTTTCGAAAATTTCCAGAGGGGAAGAAAACGTTTGTTCTGAGAAACTGTAACTTAGGGTTTAATTGATTTCGATCAATTAGGAAAACTGGGGAGAGTTTTTGGGTTTGTGTAATTGGAGATTATATGTCTAGTTGTTTGACTTCAATCTCAAAACTTAATTTGAGATTAGAGGTTCTGATTGAGTGAATAAGTTTACTCGATTTCACTTCCTATTGCTTTGTAACTTTGGAATCTGTCTGTACATCAAGAACCATTGTACAATCTGTATCTGGTAATTGAGGATTCTGGAATCAAAGGATCAGAAAGTTTTTATTTGAGGTATTTCTGTTTCAACTCCTCTTTAATTTTTGTTTTTTTAGAATGTATGGTTATGTTTGAAATTTAGATTAAAGCTTGAAAGGTCTGTTCTTGCAAGTCCGGAGTATTGAGCCTCGGTTACTTTCTTTCGTTTGCAACTTGTTCAATTGTTATAGCTTTCACCTGATTCATATTTTTGGGTAACGCCGCCTTGCGATGTTGATTGACTATTGGGAGTTGAGTTAAGTTTTGTCTCTGATTGATATCTGCTTGGTCGTTAAGTCATATATAATTGTATTTCTGTTCCCAAATTCCCTCATGGTGCTATGATGTCTGAATATGTTGAATGGCAGTAGATTAGGAACGTTGGAATGCTGTTTAACTTATTGTTGGTTGTGTTGCTACAAAGTCCAGTTCTATAAGTAAAGAAAATCCAGTTAGGATTGTGCCAGTATTCTATTTTTGGCGTTCTAGTTCATTTGTTTGCATTTCATGGACTCAGTTTGTCTAACGTTTGCTGAGGCAGCTTTTGTGAAATCATCAAGAATAGTTTATCCCGTTTCTGTTTCCATGCCCGGCAGAAATTCAATTTATTCTTACTGTTGCTTAAATTATTTACAGTTTCAGTTTCAAAGGTTATCACATTGTATTCTAGCATGTTTGCCAATTTCGTTTCAGTTCGTATGCTAATTCTTAGTAGTCTCTAGCCTTTGTTGTTGGAAGATTGTGTTGAAAATGCATGTTAGTTGTCATGGTTGGGCTGCTCTGTTGATTGTTCATATGCTAGAGTTGAATTGGAATTAGAACTACTGAAGTATTGCCCTTGATTCCAACTTTAGTTACCTGGACCTTGAATAAAACAGCAGCCATTGCTGTCACTGCATAAAATAAAACAATTTCAATTCATTTGTTGGCCTTCTGAAAAATGTCATATGTTAGCCTACTGTCCCCTGCCTGTTCATGTTAGGTCAATTTAGTTGCCACGTAGCTACGGTCTTGCTGCCTTTGTCTTCCATGTTTTTGTTGTTGTTCGAGGACAGCAATTAACCAGTTCAGGGTTGCTCATCAACGTTGTTCATGATATGTTTATGCCTTATCTCTGCACATCCTTATTGTTTCTGCTCACACTTGGGGACAGCATAGCGTTGACAAAACTACTTGAGTTGTGTCCTGTTGAAGCATATTGGTATTGCTGTTTAGTAAAAGCTTCAATTTTTATAACTGCATTATTTGTCAATTCATTTGTTGAGAGAATAGGGCAGAAACATTGCTGTTTATTGTGGGGTTACCGTTGCAAATATGGACGTCCCGTTTAATATCGAGGTTGGTTGCCTGTGTTGATTTGCCGTTGCTTGCCGTTATAAGAAAAATAAGTGTAGTTGCGCTCGCTGTTTCGGTTTGGTCTCTGTTTCAGTTTACCGAAATCAAATACCTCATCATTGTTGCTGTTCTGATCTCGGTTGTTCGGTTAATTCCTAGCATGCTAATATGTGAACTAGCCTAGCGTTTTGTTTGCATGGTTTGGCATTTGACCATAAAAAAAATTGTGCATGTCTTGCTCCTTTGAATTATTCCCACGTATGGCTTATGTGTATGTAAAAAGGGAATTGGGCCGTCTGGCATGCTGCACAAAACAAAGTTATGACACGGTATGTCGGAATACAATTTTAAGATCAATGGGACTTAAAGTCAAACTTTGGATTTAAAATTCATATAGGAGTAGTTTGGTTTTTTTACAAAATTTGGATTAAATCGCCAATTATTAGAACCTTGAAGATTGATTTGTAATCTCGATCCTTCTGCAATTTTAGTTTAAAATTCCATAATGCTTTTCATTGTTATTTGACGTACTAACGTTATTTGGAGTTCTTTAGTTACAGGGTCCCTTTTTAAAAAAAAACTTTCCAAGCACCGCGAGGATTTTGTCATAATTTTGCAAATATATTATAAATATTCACTTTAAATGTTTGTTGGGTATTCGGGATTTAATTTGGGGAACTTAATTGGGTAGAATGTAATTTAATAGGGATCCGGTCTGTAATTAGTTCTAGGATTTTATTTTCCGCATTTTTTCAATTTTCGCGATTTATTTTATTATTTGTAATTATTTTCACAATTGACCGAAAAACGCCAATTAGGAACATCGCTAGATTAAATCACGCAACGACTTTTTCAAATAAAATAAACTTAAGTTTTGGAAATTAAACAAATCAAGAGGCCGGGTTTTGCCGGGCGGCGGTTTAAGTAAAACTTAAATCGTCGTACCTTACCCCCTTACCCGGATTTCTGAAATTTTGACCAGTGCCTTAAAATTAAAAACGGAGTCATTTTTATAAAATTAAAATTTGGTGTCCCGAAAGCGGGTGGCGACTCTAAAATCATTTTTAAGACCGACTAGTTCGGCACGCGCATCCCAAAAATATTTTATCACCACTTTTTGGTAAAAATCCAAATCGAACATCAACAATAGCACCATATATTTACATGCCAAAAAACATATATAATTATGCTTACAACACAAAGCATAAACAAACTATATGCAACATATACAAAATGAACTGTGAGAGGAGAGATGCCTAGACTTCAGCTGAACCGACCTGTGCATAGACGAGTGAAGCCTTAGTACTTCACTCGGACTGTTGACCTGAAACATATATTGCAATTTGGTGAGTCGCATACTCAGCAAGTGTAAACCACATTTAAGCAATATCGACATAATAGGCAATATAATCAAAGCATATCAAAGCAATGAAATTAAATCATCTTTATCATGTAAAATCATCTCTGTCATATAAAATCATCTCTGTCATATCAATCATCTCTGTCATATAAAATCATCTCTATATGCAAAAAATGCTATATGTCATGTTTTCTCTGTTATTTAGTTGTGATTTATCGGCCAAGTGTTGCCCCGGGAATTTCACCTCTGTCGGTTCTCTAACTAGATCCAGTAAATGAGGAAGACCCGGAATACCGTAAGTCAAACCTCCCTCTGTAAGATCCGAAGATCATCTCTGTAAGATCCGAAGATCATCTCTGTAGCATATAGGACCCATAGGTCTTTCTATATAATATAAGCTCGTAGGCCTCTTTGTAAAAACCCATAGGTGTTCTTTGGTGAAATTTACAAACACTGGCTTCAATAATCACAACGCCTGTAATTATGTCCTGTGGAAATGCATTTATGCAATATACATTTCATAGCAATATCTCTCATATAAGCATGTAGCCGGGTTTCAGTACCGGTGAAATCAACATATATATATATATATCAGATCAAATAACTCAACTGCTCGAATTTCAGTACCGACTCAGGAACCACAAACAATTCAATTCATAGAACAAATATCTCTAGTTGACCGGGCTTCAATACCGGTCCAAACAATTCAATATAGCATATAAGCAATACCACATATCAATTCTTTAAGTAAGTGGTTTGACACTTACCTTACTGCTGTGAGCTTGGTGGGGCCTCGGGCTGCTTACCCCGTGCTGCTCTCGAACTCGATGCTCCTACAATGCATAACATAGTAACCATGTTCAACAAATCAATTCTGTAACCCATATAAGCTATGATGCATACTTTAATATTTAATTCTCTGATTTAACTGAGTTTTAATTGCAATCCGATTAATTTTCTATAATTTAAAACTCAATCTCTGAAAATCTCTGCTTTAAAATCATTTAATGTCAATATAAAAATAATTGACAATCTCTATTTAACATATAATAATTATAACTACCATTTATAAACTTTAAATAAACTCTTTAACTCTTTAAAATAAATACATAAACTTTAATCTCTAATAAAACATTTAAATCTCTAATAAAAATATTTAAATCTCTAATTTCATACTTAAAACAGCCTCTAAATAAATTTTTGACGTCAAAAATGGATTCAGGACGTCGAAATTAGGCTGGAAGGGCCAAAATATAATTTATAAAAGTCTCTGGGTAAAAAATATAAACATTTATAAGTTCAGGGGTCAATCTGTAATTAAAAATATTTGCAAAATTGCCCAAAAGGACTAAATTGAAATGCGGCAGAAACTTCAGGGGTCAAAACAGAAATATATCAAAATACAGGTGCTGGCACGCGTATTCTCCTCAAAACGCAAGCCCTTCTGCCGTTTCACTTAAAATCCCTTCGCCCAAAACGTAGCCTTCTGCTGCCGTTTTGACCGCTTCCTAATTAATCAAAACGACACCCTCTCTGGTCGTTTTGATCTTCTTCAACCTCTTTCTCCCCCTTTTCCAGCCGAAAACACAGACTCTCGAGCCTACTTCCGGGCAACCGTACGTCCACCTCCGGCCACCTTCCGGCAAGTTACGACTACCGTTCTCTTCCCCTGCACACCCTCTATCTAACCATCAGAGCCAAATTCTCAAAACCCCTCTGGATTGAAAGATATAAACACCTAAAGTTGGCTTCCCACACTGATTTCTACCTAGAACCAGAAACTGCCTGATTTTCTCTCAACTTCCGACGGTCGTTACGACCACCTCCGGCGCTTTTCCGGTGAACTAAAACCGCAAAGCTCTTCTCCTACATACCCTCTACAACTCAATCGAAACCAAATCTTCCCATGCACCACAGATTGAAAGATAAACTGCCCTAAAGTACCCATCGTGCAACTGCCCAAAAACCCAGAATTCTGCCTAAAATTTGTTTTTCTTTCTCTATTCAAATCCAGCCTCTCTCTTCCCTTTCTAACAACTCTAATCAATTATAAAATATCTCAGAAACATATTGAACACATTGAATTGAAGGTTTTACACAATTTTCTTATTTCTCTTTCTTTTTCTCTTTCTCTTTCTTTCTTCTTTCTCCTTCTCTCTCTCTCGTGCTCTCTCTTTCCTCTAACTCTTCCAGCAACACAATTGCCTCTCACCTCTTCATCAGAACCACTAAAACCTGCCAAAAAACTAATCCATACAACAGCTGCTTCCTTTTTCTTACTTTACACCAAAAATCAACTTAATGAAACTTAACCTTAAAGTAAACATAATACATATCTTCCCTCTACATTTTTCTCAAATTCTAACCCTATACCAAGTTCAGCACCAGCTTAAAATTCATTTCAGGAGTCAAAATAAATAGTATAACACGTGTATGAAATTTCACAAAAATCGAAATCCGAAAATTTGCCGCGGTTCGATCGGTGCCCTAAACCGAGCCGAAACCTCGACGATTTTCACGGAACCGTAACCGTACGACATTGTCGTATAATTTTGGTCCCAAAACTCTTTAAATCATGTATGGAAACATATCAAATCATATCAAATTCATTTACTTTAAAATATTGCGCGTTTTCGATTTTTTTCGATCGCACGACTAAAACCCTAATTGGCTCCGTTTATGTCTTTTGACGGTAAATGAACTTAAAACCTCTCTTGTTTATCATTTTTAACTCATATATTATCATTTCCCAATCATATATTTCATGTCAATGCCATATATTATATCAAACTCTAATGCACCTTAAATAAAAATGCATGTAATGACGTCAAAATGACGTATGACTTTGGTCGGGGGTGTCACATACTTGTTTCTTTTCCAAATTCCAAAATAGTAACACTAAAAAGAATATCTTCACCAAATCCAATAGATTATAGCATTAGTAAATCTATTTTTGAAAGGGAACATTTAAAGTTCCAACAATAAATTAGAATTAAGTTCTTAGAGAACCAATCACATAATTGTATCACCACCTGTTAACGCCCGCGACAGAGTGAAAATGAGTTTTAAGTGTTCAGTTTCTACGGCAAAATTCTTAGCCAATTTTGAACTTTGAACTTGCTTTTTAAAAATGTGGTGAAAAATCATTTTCACTCGATGCCGAAACTAGTCGGTCTTTAAAAAGTTTTGAGTCACCACCCTTCGTGAACCATTTTTAGTTTTTAAGAAAACTGATCCAATTTTAATAAAAGTTAACTCTGTTTTTTAAATAAAGATAGGCAAGGTCTAGAACCAAATGATCTGAGTAAGAAGGTTGGGTACGTCAGCCGATTTTCATTTCGACTAACGCCCGGGTTTACTGGCTTTTAAAAACCATTTTGTTTTCCAAAATTTAAGTTAAGTTTTTATTTGAAAAAGCCTATTTAATTATTAAACTATTGACGTTCCTAATTTGGTGATTTAAAGTCGTTTAAGCAATCACAATTAGGGAAGTAGTAAAGTGTGGAAATTAAGTTGCAGATCATCCATGCCCTAAACTAATTATTCTTTCTCCTTAGGAGAAAATAATTACAATTTGATCCTAATTAAATTACATTCTACTCATTTGAAACCAAAATTATTAAATTAAACCCCAGAACACCCCAAAACAAATAAATTCAAGCATTCAAAGCAAACATGCAAAATTACAAAAAAGTACCCTAAGTTTTAGCAATTTACAATTTGGTCCTTATAATTTTGAAGAATAGCTAAACAAACACTATAACATGCAAATCACTAAAACAACCCACACAAATTACAAAATAGTACTCATCATGGAAAGAATACTAACACAAGTGTTAATGCCCGTAGTAGGGTGAAAACGAGTTTTATGGTTCATTTTCAACTTTGAATTTTCTTTTCTAAAAAGCGGTGATAAATCATTTTTGCGCACTACCAAACTAATCGGTCTTAAAAAGATTCTAGAGTCGCCACCCTTCAGGAACCAATTTTAATTTTTAAGAAAGACTAATCCAATTTATTAAAAAGTTGACTCTGTTTTATTTTGAATGAAAGGCAAGGTCTTGAACCAGAAGATTAGGTAAGAGGGTTGGGTACGCCAACCGAAATTTCATTTCGACTGACGCTCGGATTTATCGGCCTCTAAAACTAATTTTGTTTTCCAAATTTTAAGTTAAGATTTTATTGAAAAACCAACTAGCAATGTTCCTAATTCGGTGATTTTAAGTCGTTTGTGCAATTACAAAACAAAAAGCAGTAATGTGCGAAAATTAAATTGCAGAAATTAAACATCCACCCCCTTAAATCTAATTATTCTTTCTGCATTGGAGAAAATAATTACAATTTGATCCTAAAACAATACATTCTACCCGAAAGAACCCCAAATTTAAACCCTAAAACATCACATAGATACACAAAATAGCATATTTAAAACAAACATGTAAAATTACAAAAAGGTGCCCTAAGTCATGGCAATTTACACATTTAGTCCATATATTTTTGGAAATTTCTAAACAACCCCTAAAACATGCAACACTAAGAAAACAGTCTGATAAACACATAAAAAGTACAAAATAGTCCTCACAACATAAAAGCTATCGAAACAGTCCCTTATTCACAAAACAGTCCTCTGTGAAATTTCCGGGGCAACACTTAGTCGATGAATCACAACAAAAGCGAATGGAATAACATGTCACAATGCATCTTAAGATATTGTTATGAATTTAAATGATGTTTATGACATGAAATTATGTTGTTTTGCTAAGTTATGATAAATTGAATTATATGTTTGCTTTAATTGCTTTGGTTTACACTTGCTGAGTATACGACTCATCAAAATCACAAATTGTGTTTTTAGGTCTGCGGTCTGAATGAAGTTTGACATTTCACCAGCCTATGCATAGGTCGGTACAGTTGAAGTCTAGGTCTCTCTCTCTTGCACCACATCGTATGTATATGTTGTATATAATTTTGGTTTATATGTTCAGTTTGCTTAGTATAATGATATTTTTGGCATGTAAATTATGAATCGGTATATTCAATATGTTTAAAGGTAAATAGTTTTGTAAAACTTATTTTGATATATGTAAATTATGGTTTGTAAACTGTTTTTGATATTGGTTTATTGTTGTTGATTATTGTTATGTTTAATGTTTAACATGATTAAAAAAATGACATATTTTATGACGTATATATATAGGTTTGATTGTTACAAACTGTGTAGAAGTAGGCATAGGTCGCAATTGCCTCTCTCTATCTCTCTCTTTCTGCGAGCTCAATTGGAAGAAATAGGAGGAGGAAGAGGTGCAGATAGAGCTAATCAAAGGTGGTGGTGACTAAAGAGGATCAGCGACGGCGGTGCTTTTCTGTTGGTTGCTCTTAAGGGGAAAAGAACGTGTAAAAGAAATGGGAAGGGTAGAGGAGAGAAGGAATAGGGAGAGAGAGAAAGAATACATATTAATATTAATATTATTATTATTAAAATTAAAAAAGGTTTAAGGTTTAATAGCATATTAATGTAAAATTTAAAAACATGAAATAAATATAATACAAAAGTTATTTTAGACTTTTTAACTGTATTTTATAATGAAATATATGAAAATTAGACGAAATGACTCAATAATAAATAAAATAAAAACTGAAGAATCTACTAATAATTTTTTCTAACATATAAGACCCAACCGTAAATTTAAATAAATTTTAAAGATATGAAAATAATTATATATATAAAAAAAAAAAGGAAATGGCGCTCTGAATTTATTTTCCCCCTTATTCGTTTATTTCCCTCCAAAAGAAATTGAGGGTTACTTTTGTGGTTCACTGGTCTGGAACACGAGCACAAATCTAGACTAGAATGTCATGCCATCAGGAGGATCTGGACCTCCTCCTCTCTCTCCAAGAACGGGTCTTGGAAACTCCTCCTGCTTCTCCATCAAATGCCCATCCTTATTCAGGTAAATAACTTATTTTTCATGTTTTCTCATTTGATCTACTTGACAATTTCTAATTGGTTTCTTCCATTTTGCTTTTGTGTAGAAGGTTATTTATCAGATGAATCGCCTAGAAGACATGGGCAGGCCGATTTGTCTGTGTTTAGAGATGCCGTTCAAGATTGTCTTAATCGCGAGCCAAAGCCACTTCATAAAGTTGAAAAAACTAAGCAGCATAGGAACTCCAGTGATGTTCAAGTGGACAAATATTCTGGTTTGAGGATAAGGTTACCTTTGAAATTCACGTTAATACTTGAATGTGCCAAATATAAATAGTTTATTTATGAAACTGAAATGTGTATTTGCTCACATTCTTTTGGAAGTTCCTCAACTTTCAAATTAGAAAATGACTTAATTTTATTTCTGTTTCAGGAATCAATTGGTCACCCCTGCAGAACTCATTGAGCGCTTTTCGGATATTCGTTTTGTTCGGTTACCAGTTATTAAGTAATCTTCTTGATCATTAAATGATTATGATTTTTGAACTTATGAATTATCTTTTTTCTTCGAATTAGAACATTTCCTTCCCTTATGATAATGAATTCGTTTGCTTTGCAATTTGGATATTGATTTCATCTGTTGGATCTCTTTTTGCTTTTAGAAATTTATTGGTAGGAGACTCTCTGTCTGGATGCTGGGCAACTATTGGAGTGTTAACTGAGAAGGGAAAGCCAAGGACTAGCTCTGTAGGGAAGAGCTATTGCATATGGAAAATTGGGTGTTTAGATGAAAATGCAATTTCTCTTTTCTTGTTTGGTGATGCTTATGAGCAGAATTACAAAGAGCAGGCTGGATCAGTTTTTGCACTATTTAATTGTACCGTGCGCAAGGACAATGCAGTATGAACTTGTTATTCTGTTCCATTCACTCTCTCCTAGCTGCCACTGCTTCCCAGAGGATTTTGATCTTTGTTTTCTTATCTTTTGCAGGGAGGTTTCTCTTTGAGTGTCTATTCTCCAAATCAAATATTAAAGATAGGTACTTCAATTGATTATGGAGTTTGCAAAGGAAAAAGGAAGGATGGGATGTCCTGTACAGTAATCATAAATAAGTATGTTACATTCTAAATTCAATCCTTGCTTTCACTGGTGAGTTGGTGAGATGAGAAATTCCATGAAAATTAGTGTTAACTAAGTTAAGATAACCTGTTTAATGTTGTTGGTTTGAAATAATAAGTTGAGTTTGATTTGCAGTCAATATTTGACTAAATTTAAATTTGAAATAGCAAGTTCTAGCAGAATGAAGCCTTTAAAAAATAATGAGAAAGATTATTAATTGTGAGATATGTGGATTGCAATGCCTTTTAGATTGATGTTAAATTTCTAATACCTGTTGTATCACATTGATTTCTGCATACTGTTTGTTTTGTATGTTTGATAAAATGTGATTTCATTTAGGTATCAATGATTGTGGATATGCTATGAAACTTTATTTCACAGATTGGCTATAGATCTTTCTAAAAAATTAAACTCTCATCAAATTTATACTTCTTGGAACTTGGGTTTTGAGAGGAAGAATTAAAAAAAAAAAAAAATCTTACCGTCACTTTACTTTCTAATGAGCTTGCTGTGAAGGAAGTCTGTATATATTCCATTTACTTTCCAATGCATGAAAAGGTTAATTCTGCTTACAAATTAGTGCAGTATTAACAGTTTAATAGGAGTTATTTCCAGTAATTAGTCACCTAATGGCTTGACTTTGCCTGAAGTATGTTAAATGCAGTGTAAAATTGTTCACAGAATTATTTCAGTACACTCGAATATTTAGATATATTAATTGCACAATGTGAGGGATTAATCAAGATATAGACATGAATAAATTGGACTTTGGAATCAATTTAGAAGTGAATATGGTCAAAATTTCATCTCTCCTTGATTTGTTGTTTGATTATCAAATTGTATCTGCAATCTCATTCAATTTCATTGCTTTCATTTTATCCTCCCATCGACCCCTAATGGAGAATTTCATTAAGAAATTAGCTGTAGGATTCTGAATTCTATTATGAAAAGTTTTCCGTAACTCATAATATGATTGTTTCATATGCTAACTTTAGGCCTTGTGTTATTTCAGACGTCAAGGAATATATTGCAGATATCACAAATCTGTGAGTATACATTTCTAATGCTACTATATTTCTTTTGTTCATTTTCTCTGAAATCAGCTTGATATAATTTTATGGATTTACTGCTACAGAAAGCTTCAGAGATATATTCAACCTCGAGAACTGAGCTTAGGGGAGGGTATGCAATCAGAAACAAAGAACATGATCATCTATTGCATATGTATGTTTTTAATGTTGAAACTTTTGTTTTCCAGGAACTTGAAGACAGCATTTAGAGATCCACTAAAGGCTCAAGGCATTTATTTGGTTGACCCCTTATCTGACAGAGCAAACCTAAATAAACCCGTGAAGCCAGTGAAATTACTATCTGTAGAAAGCCTTAAGAAGGCGTTAAGGTTTGTTTATATTATGGATAGCACTATTAATTCTCATTCTGGTAGCTTAAACTGCATACTTTCTAATCACTTGACTTGGAATGAACAGCAATGCAGATAAAGTGACAACAAACACATTCTCACAAGGCATAAGGTTTCTCAATGAAATAACAGGTTTGAGATTTGTTGATACTGATTCGATTTTTGGTTTCTGTTTTGATTTTCATTCCTTTTACATTTACATTTACAGGAAAAACGAGATCAAAGAATTCAGATAAAGTATCTGCAACAGCAAAGCAGGCAATGACTAGCTTAGACAAAAGGTAATGCATTTATCAGATTGTTTTAATCCTGCACTTTCTGCCCCATGAACACGTGCCATTATTTTCTTAGGAAACTGTCTGCAACTAAAACGGATCCACCAATAGTAATGAAAAAGGAATCCAGTGCAAAAAGATTAAGAACTGAGTGGGGGCAAGGTTCAGCAGAAAAAGCACAACAGGGGAAAGGAAAGATGATTGAGATAGATATTTATGGTTCAGATGAAGAAGTTTGAAGCTTTTATGCTTTTCCCAGTCACGACGATCAATCCAGAGAATGCTGTCTATCTGATGAAGGCATTTTCTTGTTGCTGAGTAGATTTCAATAAAAAAACTTTTAGCAGAAAGCAGTTGTAGTTTGAAAGATGAGCATCAACAAATTATTTCCTTTGATTTGTATAAATAGAGCGGCTAGAGCCAAATCACATTCTGGGAGGAAGACTTGCCTACTGTTTACTTCCTCCAGCCATCTCTAGCAATAACATTTTGAAACTCATTCCTAAAGCTCCTGGAGAACACTTGCTCAATTATTGACCTTTTTAATGATTGAGGATATAGAGCCAAATCCCCAAAAAAAAAAAAAAGAAAAAAAAAAAATCTCACCCGAAACACTTTTTTAATTATGTGATTTTTCGTTTTTTAATTTTTGAATTGTCATTTATATATACAAGTACTCTAAAATTAAATATGAAAACGTGCATACATGCTCTACAAAACATAAATTGTATACATATTCAAATATTTTTATATATATTTTGATAAATCAAATATTTTAAACATAATCAATTGTTTACATTGCATTTTCACAATGTCATAACTAAATTATGTTGAACTAGTTTTTTCTAGCCATAAGTTGCACGTAAATTAGGATTTTTGTAAAAAAAATTCACAACTATTTTATTGGTTTCATTTTTTTAAATGAAATGGTATTTCATTAATAGATATAATTGCACTATATAATTATAATAATCGCATTTTAAAAATAAGAAGTACATTAATAAATAATTAAAACCTTATTTTTGAAAATGATATTTTTACATAAGACTTATATTAGCTGAAATTCGCAAAAAGTTTAAAATAACCAAATATTAATAGATAAATGTGTCGCATTACCAAACTCCATCCATAAAATATCATTGTCCATACTTGAGGATTAAAGATTTTCGACCAAAAGATATTAACAAGACATTTTGCATGACATAAGCAAACAAAAACATATAAATATAAAAATAACAAAAAAATTCCATAAATGAGACTAAATAAAACATCCACTAGGGAGACGAAAACGGTTAAAAATATTATTTTATGTTCTTACTGGACTTAAAATCTAGTGAGAACAAACAAAAACGGAGGAAATCAAAGTAGGAACCAGCGCGGGTCAACAAAGATGAGCAATAGCTTATGCACAAAAGTTTAGAAGAAACCTCTTTATTTATTTTATTTTATATACTAGTATTCTACTAGAACGTTGCACGGTGAGTGTATTTTGAAATAGTAATAGAATGAAAATTTAAACTGTATTAGTATATACTCAATCGAGATAGTTCGAGTTTTTATTAGAGACATTTAGTAAAATAGTAAATTTTGATTTTATATTAATTTTAATATTTAATGAAATAGCACTTTATGTCTAATAAGTCTATAGATTTTTTAAAAATATCAAAACTACTTATTTATTAAAAATATTAATTTATTTTAATTAATTTACCAAAAATAAAAAATTCAATATACAATCAATATGGGTTAATATTTATTAATATAATTTACAATTCTTCCAAACTTGACTAGGTGGTCGAAAAAATGGTTAACACCACAACTAGGTGATTTGTGACGAAAATGAAAAATTAATATTTATCAATATAAATCAATATTTATTAATATAATTTAGAATTCTTTTAAATTAATATCAGTCAATATTGCTCAATATTTGTCAATATAATTAAATATTGACAAGCAATGATAATTATTGACAAATATTGATTTATATTGATAAATACACTGATTTATATTGAAATATACTGATAAAATTTGATAAATATAAATAAGTTAAAAAAATGTTAAAAAAACAATGATGTAAAAGTACAAAAATATTAAACATGTTGGTATTTAAAAAATTTAGAAAAATCCTACACCTATTAAACTCTTCATTTCTTTTTATCAATTAGTAAAATATGAGTAATTGTAATAAACAAATTATTTTGGACCATAATTTTAGGTAATAATAATGGTGAATATTTGTAGAAAGAAAATATTAGAATATAATGTAAGATTAAAAAAAAAATATGATATTCTTTCATGTGTTATACAATTGATTAATTTCATAAATGTTAAAAAAATAGGTTATATGTATTGGTGGATAATTTCGTAATATATTACTCTTTAAAAAAATTTGTTAATATATTTATTTATTTTATTTTATTCTACTATTATTTACTTCAATTTGCATACAGAGTTTTTTGAATATGCGAAGAAGAGGGGAAAATTTTGAATGAACCCATTATTGTACATCTATAAAATGATTATTTTAGGCCATAATTTTATATCATTATTATAATAATTATGGTAATTGTAATAAACTCATTATTTTACGCAATATCAATATGAAATGAAATTATCATAATTTTAAGACAATATATTATATACAAAATTAAAATTCATGTTTAGGTATAAATAATAAAAAAAATGTTACATATTTTCTAAATTATATGATTGATTATTTTCTAAATTATAAATAATAAAATATGATCTTTCTGCGTTTTACTTTCTATAGATTTCTCTCTAAAATTTCAGAATTAAACGGCTTGATGCAAGAAAAGGATAGGATGAACAGACTTCATTTAAATTGGAAATTTTGGCAAGATATTAAAATGAGAAGAAATGAACATTAGAAAAAATTGACAAAAAGTACTTAAAATGTTAAGAAGCATTTAATGTAATATATAATTTATTTAAAAACATCAATTTAAAAATAGTTTTCAAATTTATCCCAAAATTTTGTTATATTATATATATAGACTTGTTATATTATATTATATATATATATATATATATATATATATATATATATATATATTTTATTATTATTATTTCTAACTTTCCTTTACTGCTGCATTTTCCTTTTCTAATTTTCTTCCTTGTTTTCTATAAAGAACAACAGTGCATATATAGAAAGCCTGATTGGTTCTTGTTTTTTTTTTCTCACATTTTATTTCAACTCATTCAATTTTTTTTCATACATTTTACTTTCTATAGATCCATCTCCAGAATTCCAGAATTGAACGGCTTGAAATAAAAAAAAAATAGGATGAAGGGACTTCATTTGAATTAGAAATTTTGGCAAGATATTAAAATGAGAAAAAATGAGTATTAAAGAAATTGACAAGAAGTATTTAAAATATTAATAAGCATTTAATATAATGTATAGTTTATTTAAAAACATCAATTTAATAATAGTTTTCAAATTTAGTTTAAAATCTTATTATATTATATATATATATAAAAGATATACAAATAGATATATATAAATGGAGCGTAAAAGAAAAGAGAAATTTATTTTTAAAATTGTTACACGGTAGTTAAAAACAAAATTTCTTTCCATAAAAAAAAATTACCCTCCAAAAATAGACATTGGAGAATGGAGAATAGGAATAGCTCCACAAACAAATTAGAGAACATGGAAATTCCGAATTTTGCTCTATCACCCTTCATTTACCGCCCTCTTCTCTTCTATATGATGAAGCATATCAAAATTTTACGTTTTCAGCTGCCGGGTACATTGTGGTTTGAAGGATACAGGAAAGGGAGCAGCTCATTTCTTTACATTTTTCACTTGCAGAAAAAAAGAAATAAAAATTTCCGTTTTCATACATGTTTGGGATCTAAGTTGCTGAGAAAAAAATATGATTAGTTTACCAAGACACAATAATTCCTATGAACTTTTGATTTGGGCCTTTTTAATAATATGTTTGTCGGGTTCTTGTGTTTTTGGCCAAGGTGGTAAGGTTGTTAGTTACGATGGAAGGTCTTTGATCGTTGATGGAAGCCGAGAGCTTCTTTTCTCTGGCTCTATCCATTATCCTCGTAGCACTCCTGATGTAATGTTAATTAACTTTTATCATTCAATTAGGTCTTTTTCTTTTTTTATGAATGACAATTTTTAATTTGAATTGATATTTTTGGGTTCAGATGTGGCCGGACCTCATCATGAAGGCTAAGCAAGGAGGTCTCAATGTGATTCAAACTTATGTGTTTTGGAACATTCATGAACCGGTTAAAGATCAGGCAAGTGAAATGCTACATACAATCTACTGTATTTTTTAATACTGAATTAATATTATGGGATAAAATGATTGGTGTTTCAGTACAATTTCGAGGGCCGATTTGATTTGGTCAAATTCTTGAAGCTAGTTCATGAACATGAAATGTTTGCAACTCTCAGGCTTGGACCATTTATTCAGGCTGAATGGAATCATGGGTATCATTTAATAAACTTTCACTCTTTTTGATTATGTCCTTGTTTGGCATGTCTCTTAAACCGTTTTTATGTGCTTTTTAAATTAAAAATCAGTCATTTAGCTGGATAATTATCAAGAGGTTTGTTGGGCTTTTTATTTTTTATTTTTTACTTTTAAGTTGTTTTTATACAAAATGCTGCTTTTGAGTGATTGGACTTACTTTTATTTGTTCATTTCTAAATTTAGTGGACTCCCTTATTGGCTAAGAGAGGTTCCTGACATCATATTCCGTTCTTACAATGAGCCATTCATGGTAATAAATAATTTAATCCACCATAATTAAGTGAATTTGTTTTAAAGTTCATGTAATAAACCGGTTTAATACATGTTACAGCATCATATGGAGAAATTTATCAAGAAAATTATTGATATAGTCAGTGGAGAGAAGTTATTTGCTCCACAAGGAGGACCTATCATCTTGGCTCAGGTTCCTTTATTCGTTTCTACTTCTCTTGCAAAGGTTTCTCCTTTTTTTTTTCTTTTTCATTAAAGGTGTGACCCTTTTTATATTTATTATGCAGATTGAAAATGAGTACAACACTGTGCAACTTGCGTACAGAGAACTGGGAGATAAATATGTTCATTGGGCAGGAACCCTGGCTTTGGGTCTGAATGTAGGAGTACCATGGGTCATGTGCAAGCAGAAAAATCCTCCCGGTCCTGTGGTAAGCTTAATTATAATGCCTTAGTAATTTGAGATATTAGAAAACAACAAGTAAAAATTAAAGAGAATCAATCGTTTATTATGTAGATCAACACATGCAATGGAAGGCACTGTGGAGATACTTTTGTTGGCCCTGATAGTCCTAACAAGCCTTATTTGTGGACTGAAAACTGGACTGCTCAGTAAGTATATATTTGCATATGTATTTATTTATATGTGTTCGTGTGACCACACTTTCATATATCTAATAATATAATTCGTGAGCTTGTATTAAGTAGTATTCTATGCTGCCTTCAAACAAAGAAAACTAAAGACTTTTTTTTTTTTTTAAATTTTGTATAATCACAGGTTTAGAGTATTTGGAGACCCTCCTTCTCAAAGATCAGCAGAAGATACTGCATTTTCAGTTGCGCGTTGGTTCTCCAAAAACGGATCATTGGTTAATTATTATATGGTAATGAATACATATGTTCTCTATTACATGCCTTGCAAATGTTTCACCACTAAGGTACTAATTAATTTTTCTCTGCAGTATCATGGGGGTACAAATCTTGACAGAACTGCTGCTTCATTCGTAACAACTCGCTACTATGATGAAGCACCTCTTGATGAATTTGGTATGATTCATAATATTATATTTCTCCAGTTCTAAGGAAGAACGAAAATAAATCCTTTTTTGGTGTTGCAGGTTTGCTGAGGCAACCGAAATATGGTCACCTCAGGGACTTGCATAGGGCCCTAAGACTATGCAAGAAGGCTCTGCTTTGGGGCACTCCTGGTGTTGAAAAACTGGGTAATGATCAAGAGGTTTGTTACGTTTACTAAAGCAAAGCCCTTTTCATAAGATCTCAAGATTTGTTACATGTATTTTAGCAATTTTTTAACTTTGCACTTTGTAGGTTCGGTTTTATGAGAATCCTGCAGAGAATCTGTGTGCTGCTTTCTTGACAAACAATGACACAAAACAAGGATATTCTGTTATGTTTAGGGGTAAGGATTATTTCCTGCCTCCACGTTCCATCAGCATTCTTCCTGATTGCAAAACAGTAGTTTACAATACTTTGACAGTAAGTGGACAAGAAATTGAGTATAATTTCTTTATTCCATTTCTTATTAAGTTTGGAGAGCCTAATTTAAGCATTGGTTTTGTAAAACAGGTTGTGTCACAGCACAATTCGAGGAATTTTGTAAGATCAACTGTAGCAAACCAGAACTTGACATGGTTGATGGCCTCAGAAACAATCCTTGCACAACTTCCTATGGATTCCAAGGTCCCTAGGGAGTTGTATAGCTTGACCAAAGATGTCACTGACTATGCTTGGTACACCACAGTGTAAGTTCATTTCCTTAATTACATGTTGTATTATGTCATATGCTTCAAGTTTATTGTAATTTTCTTTGCAGTGTAATATTGAATCCTCGTGATTTGTCGATGCGGAAAGATATTCTCCCAGTCGTAAGAGTAGCCAGTCTTGGCCATGCTATGCTTGCTTTTGTTAATGATCAATTTGTAGGTAATATTGCTACATGATATCCAATCATGTGTAACAAAGAGTCAGGTCTCACATTTAAAAAAAAAAAGAGTCAAGTCTCAAGTTCAAGTCTGTTCAACTTCATTTATCCTAATATTCTTTCCAGGATCCGCTCATGGAAGCCAAATTGAGAAGAGTTTTGTCCTTGAAACACCCGTGGAGTTGAAACCGGGAGTTAATAATATCACACTTGTGGGCACGCTAGTTGGACTCCCTGTAAGTAGCCACATACTATATCTGGATGAATAAATAAAAAAATCATTGAATTCAAGTTTTTGTTGATGAATAAAGGATAGCGGAGCATATATGGAACATAGATTTGCTGGGCCTCGAGGTGTGTCAATCCTGGGTTTGAACACTGGAACACTGGATATATCCTCTAACGGTTGGGGTCACCAAGTATATATAAACATACTCAGATCTCATGCCAATCTATAGCTTTGTGAAATTTTTTGTAAAGATATAAAATTTTTTAATCATCTTGCAGGTTGGATTAACTGGAGAGAATGATAAATGGTTCACAGAGGAAGGATCACAGAAGGTAGCATGGAAAGAAGTTCCCCAAGGAAAAGGTCCTCCATTGACATGGTATAAGGTATTATCACTAGATTTTTTTTTTGAGGTTTTTGAATATTTAGATTTAATTAGCAAACATGATGAGTGTTCCTTCATTGGCAGTCTCATTTTGATGCTCCTGAAGGGGACAGCCCAGTTGCTATTAGTATGGTTGGGATGACGAAAGGCATGATTTGGATTAATGGTCAGTGCATTGGCAGATACTGGATGTCTTATGTATCCCCTCTTAGTCAACCTACTCAATCTGAGTAAGTAATTTTACTACATATTGGCTGTGTTCAACAATTTTTTATATAGCTTTTAATGTTTTGATTTGTGAAAATGTTAAAATCTATTTTTTTTTAAAACGATCGGCAGAGTAGTTTTGTGAAGTTTTTAACTGTTTGTATAGTGTTTTATAAATGGCTAACTCAACTTTTAGCGTTCTGTAAACACCTATTACAAGCAGCTAAATACCACTCAAATAGTTCAATTTGTTGTACACATTTTTATTATTAGTGTTGCTAATATGGTGTAGTTATGTTGATTGATTTCTCGAATTGTGAAAATGCAGGTACCACATCCCAAGATCATACATAAAACCAAAGGATAACCTAATAGTAATAATGGAAGAGGAACCATCGAACCCTGAAAAGGTAGAGATAGTACTAGTGAATAGAGACACAATATGCAGTTTCATACTAGAGACTCATCCACCAAATGTGAAGTCATGGGAAAGAAAGGATGATCAATTTAAGCCAGTAGTTGATGAAATGAAACCAGCAGCTCACCTCATTTGTCCTAAGGACAAGAAGATTGTGGCCATCGAATTTGCCAGTTTTGGTGATCCTTATGGTGCTTGTGGTGGGTATGTTGTTGGAAACTGCACAGCTCCCAATTCAATGCAGGTTGTGGAACAGCATTGCATGGGAAAAGCTTCTTGCGACATACCTATCGAGAGAGAGTTGTTTGACGAGAATAATGATGGTTGCCCTGATATTAAAAAGGCACTAGCTGTACAAGTGAAGTGTGCTTAGAAAAAGAAAAAGAAAATTAGAGAAATTTTTTATAGATATATGAAACCAGCAGCTCACCTCACTTGTCCTAAGGACAAGAAAATTGTGGCCGTCGAATTTGCCAGTTTTACCTCTTGATGTTTCTATCAGTTTACCTTATCTCTATAACTATAGTACATGTCAAAGTAAATAATGTTATTCTCGACACTTCGCAACTTCACTTCCTATTGCACACTTTGATTTTACTTCTTGATGTTCCTATCAACCTTATCTCCATGACCTATGAGTTTAGAAAACTAAACTCGTTAAACATTAGGCTTAGTAAGTACTTTAACTATTTGATATCAATAAAATATAAAACCAAAAAAATATTTTCAAAAACAATAAATTGGTTGAAACACAGTATTAAAGCACACATATATTCTCAAAATATTTTTCCTTTACTACTTGATGTATTTTACTTTTCGATTGTTTTTTATTTTTGCGGTCTCACTATTATTAATTAATCTCTTATTCTTTGTTACTGTATTTCCTACATCTATTACTATTACATGTTTCTATCTTACTTACTCTGCTCAACTTTATCTTATTACATGACGTAATAAAGTGTGATCCTGGCCGAAACCTCACACGATAATATAACATGGTCTTGACCTCAAATGATTAGTTGTCATTGTCTTGGCCTCACATGATATATAATGTTTATTCTGAATTTCTGTGTAATTTTAATTTACTATTTACTATTCTGTGTTTACTTTCTATTTCTGCTTACTTGCTATTACTATTCTATTATTCTTGTTTCTTTATAGTTTATCTGTAACGTCCTTTCTTATACCTTACGTTATAAAACATGTCATATTTTTTTTTTATAAACTTATCTCACCATTTTAATTACCATGTTAAACAATATCAAATCATCATAAACCATCATATATCAAACATAACCAAACATCAAACATACATTATTACAATTCCTTATTATCCAAAACTTAATAAACATATATATACATGCCAAACCATAAAAGTAATGCTATACAGGAATAGCATTAAACAAAACTCTATATGCAACCGATACAGATAATGTGATGAGAGGGAGAGAGGCCTAGGCTTCAGCTGTACCGACCTGAGCAATAGACCAGTGAAGTCGCAATACTTCACTCAGACAGCAGACTTGAAAACATAAATATGTGTTTTGTGTGAGTCGCAAAACTCAGCAAGTGCTAATAAAACATATATAACAAATAAGGCAAATTATCAAACATATCAATATCACTCATTTTCAGGTCACTTATAACATTTATATAACAAGCTATAATATCCAATGCATAATGACATGTCATTTCTTATTCATTGGTTGTGATTTATCGACC
>CANUEY010195211.1:0-10866 GCA_948099555.1 Croton setiger
ATAGTTTTAGTTCACCGGAAAACGGCCGGAGGTGGTCGTAACGATCGTCGGAAGTTGAGAGAAAAATAGGCAGTTTCTGGTTCTGGGTAGAAAACAGTGTGGGAAGCCAACTTTAGGCAATTTTATCTTTCAATCCAGAAAGCTTTTGGAGATTTGGCTCCAATGAATCGATAGAGGGTGTGCAGGGGAAGAGATTGATAGGTTTAGCTTTCCGGAAGGTGGCCGGAGGTGAACGTACGGTGGCCTGGAAGTAGACTCGAGAGGCAGGAATTCTAGAGGAATAGTGTGGGCTGAAAGTTGAAGAAGATCAAAACGACCAGAGAGGGTGTCGTTTTGATCCTTAAGTGAAACGGCCAAAACGCAGAAGGTAGGCGCGTTTTGAGGGAGAGGGTTCTGGTTCAAAACGGCAGCAAGCCATGCGTTTTGAACCAAAATGCGCGCCCAGCACCTATATTTTCGGTAAATCACATTTTGACCCCTGAACTTTCTACCGCATTTCAATTAAGTCCTTTTGGGTGATTTTGCAATTATTTTTAATTACAGATTGCCCCTGAATTTATAAATGCTAATATTTTTTACCTAGAGACTTTTATAAATTATAATTTAGCCCTTCCAGCCTAATTTTGACGTCCTGAATCCGTTTTTGACGTCAAAAATTTATTTTAAGGCTATTTTAAGTATGAAATTAGAGATTTAAATATTTTTATTAGAGATTTAAATATTATTTAGAAATTTTAATTTGGGAATTTATTTTAAAGAGTTAAAGAATTTATTTTAAGTTTATAAATTGTTTTAATAATTATAATTATGTTAATTATAATTATTATATGTTAAATTGAGTTTGTCAATTATTTTTATATTGACATTAAATGATTTTAAAACAGAGATTTTCCAAAATTGAGTTTTAAATTATAGAAAATTAATCGGGTTGAAATTAAAACTCAATTAAATCAGAGAATTAAATATTAAAGCATGCATCATAGCTTATATGGGTTCCAGAGTCGTTTTCTTAAACATGGTTGCTATGAGATGCATTATAGGAGCATCGAGTTCGAGAGAGGCACGGGGTAAGCAGCCCGAGGCCCCATCGAGCTCACAGCAGTAAAGTAAGTGTTAAACCACTTACTTGGAAATATGAATTGTGATATTGCTTATATTGTGATATTGAATTGTTTGGACCGGTATGAAGCCCGGTCAAACAGAGATATGTATTATATGACTTGAGTTGTTTGTGGTTCCTGAGTCGGTACTGAAATCCAACCAGTTGAGTTGTTTGATCTGGATAGAAATATATATGATATTTTCACCGGTACTGAAATCTGGCTATATGCTTCTATGAAAGATATTGCCATGAAATGTATATATATTGCATAAATGCATTTCACAAGACATAATTACAGGCGTTGTGATTATCGAAGCCAGTGTGTGCAAATTTCACCAGGAAGAGCCTACAGGTTTGTACAGAGATGCCTTCGGGCTTATATGATATAGAAAGACCTACGGGTCCTATACATACAGAGATGATCTTCGGATCTTATAGAGAGAGGTTTGGCCGGTGATTATTGCCGGTATTCCTCATTTGCTGGATCTAGCTAGAGAATCGCCACAGGTGAAATTCCTGGGGCAACACTTGGTCGATAATCACAACTAAAGAACAGAGAAAACATGACATATAGCATTTTATGCATACAGAGATGACTATATGATAAAGATGTTTATATGACAATTGTTTATATGACAATGTTATTTATATAGCAAAGATGGTAATATAACAGAGATGGTTATATAATAGAGATGAATGTTTGACAGAGATGATTTATATGATAAAGAAGGTTTTGTGGTTATATCTTAATTTTACTGCTTTATATGCTATTATTGTTTAAATGTGGTTTACATTTACTGAGTATGCGACTCATCAAAATCGCAGGTTTGCAGTCCGAGTGAGGTACTAAGGTTTCACTCGTTTATGCACAGGTCGGTCCAGCAGGAATCTAGGCCTCTTTCCTCTCACAGTCCATATTGTATATGTTGCATATAGTGTGTTTATGTTTTATACTGTAAGCATAATTTTTATACAGTTTTGGCATGTAAATATGTGGTGCTATTCATATAGCCTTTTTGGATAAACTGTTGTTTAATCCATATGTTGATATATGTAATGTATGTTATGCTTATATATATGCTTATAGTGCAGTGAATGACCAAATTAACCTTAAATAGGTTAAAGAGAAATGATGCTTATATGGTTACATGTTTGAGATGTGATTGTTATATATATATGTTTTAAAGATTAAAATGAAGTTAGCAACATATAACGTATGTGTTAAAAAAATGGCATGTTTTATGACATAAGAGTATAGTAAAAAGTGTTACACCGCTGGTGGAAAAATGATTTGTTAGGCCTGGTGGCCAAAATGTGATTTTTAATATGGCGCAGCGGCCAAAAATGTGTTTGTTTTAGGCATTATTAGCCAAAAAGTGATTTAGCAGCGCTTTGGCCGAAAGGTTTAATTTTGGTGGCGCAGCGGCCAAAATAAGTGATTATAACGGCATATTTTGCCAAAAAATGTATGCATGAGATGCCAAATGTTATGTATGCATGATGAAATATGAGAGAATTAAATCAAGGAGAAAGAGTTTCGGAGTATACCTGTGGTAGTTGACGTCAGCTTCTTAGCTTCGGCTTGATTTGGACTTATTTTATGTATATGATTATGTATGCAATGCAAGTTATCAAAGAGATGCAATGCAGAAAGCAGTAAAGAATTTCCTTTGAGATGAAGAATCACCATAGGCAAGAAGGGAGAAGAGAGCGGCTGTCAACACAGCTCAAGGTGTGAGGAAAGTGATGGTTTTGGAGGGTATTTATAGGTTATTTTTGGCCAAAAAGTCAACAGAGGGCGGCATGGCGGCCAAGGATGCCTTCGGACGGCGGCCCGGGCCGCCTTAGACGGCGGCCAGGGATGCCTTCGGACAGCGGCCAGGGCCGCCTTGGACGAGGGCCAGGGATGCCCTCCTACAGCTTTTTGCGAGTTTTTCGTTTTGGAGCCGTTTCGGGACGTTCTGGGACTCCGATGACTTTTCCGAGGCCATTTCCATGATCCTCGTAATATTTCAGACGTTTCTAGTACCATGAAGGCATACTTCCGACATTGTTTTCCGGCGACGTCCGGTCCAGCTCGACTATTTACAGTCTGAAAAACTCGACTTTCCGGGCCTCAAAATAAAAGTGATTTATGGAGCTCAGTGGTGTTCTAAATCATGAATTTTGAGGTCGGTGTCTGGATGCGCGAGGAGGACCCACGTGTCTGGATTTTGCCATGCATAATTGGACTAAGAGTCTTATGAAAGGTGAATGGATCAATATGAGGTTATATGGTTTGGTTGTTGTGGTCACTCTTCGAAGGGTAATAGTGGTTTGAGATTTTCTTGAAGGTCTATATGAAATTTAGGAACTTGAGGCTCATTTTTTTTCTTTGGGTTATGATGGAGGATATGTGCCCTTTGGTTAGGTACATCGCTAAGATATATGCCCAAACAACGTTGGTGGATGAGCAGAAAATGATTCTGTCATCTCTGATAGATGAGACTCAAGATGTTGGTCTTTGTTTTCTGCGTCTTAGCAAAATTCTTGTTTAATAATGATCAAGGTTTTGGAGATTTGTAATTCTGCCCCCTGATTAGGCAAATGGAGGAGATAGGTTGCACTGACGGCACTGTACTGATAGAAATCCCGCAAAGTTTAGACAAAATGGACCTAAGTTTTAATGACAGAACTGTTTCTTCAATTGGTTTTTCGAATAGAATGGATCTATTGGTAGGTTTGCTTTCTTCAAGTGTTGAAACTTTCCTGAATACCGACTCAGTTTGTCTCTTAGGCATGGAAAATTGATAAGCTAAGAAGGAACGTCATGCTGAGCGAACTGGAAGGATGGAATCAAGGTTTGACGGACATTGGGGAGGTGATTGACAGAGAGATTAAGCTGACTCCTTAAGGTGACAGAGTTGAAAGGAGACCTTGGATCTAAAGAAGACGAGAAGGATATTGCCCCCAGCATGGAGTAGGAAGCTTAGACTTTTGACTAACTCGATTTAGGAGATGGACTTTTTGGATTTTTGACTTTTTGGGTTTGACCCAGATTTTGGATTTTTGATCTTTTGACCTATCCAAATTTTAGGTTTTTGATTTGTAACTTGAAAATTTTGAACTTGTGAAAGAATTTTTACTCCCCAAGTACAATTTCGCTTTTTTTTTTAGCTCTAACTTTTGCCTAAGCCGCCTTTTCGGGTTTTCAACTTAGCGGGCTTTTATTATATTTTTTCTTTTGCTCTAATTTTTGCCTAAGCCGCCTTTTTGGGTTTTCGACTTAGCGAGCTTTTCTTCTTTCTTTTTTTTTAATTGGCAAAGAGAATGAGATGAAAATTGAAATTTTTATTAATTTTTGAACCAAGGCCGAGGGGGTCGCCTACGTATCTCTGTAATACAATATTTTTTTCTTTTCTTTACAGCAAAGGAGAATCAGGTTCACGTAGTTCTGTTACAATGCATGTGATTTATACATAATATCTTTTTAGTTGATCTAAATTGCATGGGTTTATGAACTCCAAACCGTCTAGATCTGCTAGGATGACTGCTCCACCGGAGAGAATTTTCTTTAGAAGATAAGGTCCTGCCCAATGTGGGCGGAACTTTCCACGGGGATCTATGACTGGCGCTCTGATTTCTTTAAGGACTAAACAGCCTTCTTCCAACTTTCGGTCTTTAACTTTCTTGTTGAAATGTCTAGCCATTCGCCTTTGATAACTCTGAATTTGATGCAAAGCTTGTAGTCTTCTTTCATCCAGACCCAGAAGTTGGTGATGATAATTGCCAATCCAATCGGCCTCACTGATATGGCTTTCTTGGATGATTCTGGCTGAATGAACTTCAAGTTCAATGGGGAGTACCACTTCCATTCCATATACCAAGGAATACAGGGTTGCCCCAGTAGGTGTTCGGATGGCAATTCTGTAACCCCATAAGGCATAAGGTAATTGTTCGTGCTAGCTCTTGTGGTTTTGAACCATTTTCTGAAGGATGACTTTGATGGACTTATTTACAGCTTCTACAGCCCTGTTTGTTTGAGGTCTGTAAGGAGAAGACTTATGATGCTGGATTTTCTTATCCTTTAGGAGGCTTGCAAATTCCTTTTAGAAATAAGTTCCATTATCTCTGATGACTTTAAAGGGTGTTCCGCACCGACATAAGATGTTGGTACGGACGAATTGTGCTGCCTTTTTGGCATTCAAGACTGAGTAAAAGGCCGCTTCAACCCATTTTGTAAAATAATCCACGGTCACTAAAATAAATTGGTGGCCATTTGAGGCCTTTGGGCGAATTTTTCCAATCACGTCAATTCCCCAAGTAGCAAAGGGTCATGGTGAAGAAATATGATCCAGGATAACGGGTGGTTGCCTTTGTAGCTTGGTAAAGATTTGGCACTCATGACATCGTTGTGCATGTTTTACACAATCTGCATTCATGGTCAACCAGTAGTAGCCCAAATTCGTGATTTTCCGAGCTAAGGCCATTCCATCCATGTGTGGACCAGATTCACCACCATGTACGAATTCCATGATTGACTCGGCTTCTGCTTCATTTACACATCTCAAGTGGATACCACTCCAGGCTTTTTTGTGTAGCACATCTCCAATGAGGATGTAGTTGGTTGCTAATTATCTTAGGGTTCTTTGGTCGGTTTTGGATGAACCTTCTGGGTGCGCTTGATGCTTGAGATAGTTCAAAATATCCCAATACCATGGCTTGTCGTCTACCATGTGCATTATGGATGCTGGCTGTTCTTGAAGCTGAACTGTTAGTGGTTGGATGACTTTTCCTTCCCCAACATCCATCATTGAAGCTAAAGTGGCTAAGGCATCAGCGAATTGATTGTGGCCCTTGGTAAGTAGTTAAAGGTCAAATCATTAAATTGCTGAGCTAACTAATCTAAGTGTCGAAGGTAAGGGACCAAATGCTCCTCTTTTGTTTTCCATTTTCTTAGGGCTTGGGAGACTATTAGATTGGAGTCACCGAAGACCTTTAAACTTCTTATCCCTTGGTCTAGGGCTGCTTCTAACCCTTTTATACAGGCTTCATACTCTGCTTCATTGTTAGTACACCCAAAACTTAGTTTGACTGCAATTGGGATGTATTCTCCACAAGGAGTTTTGAATACTACTCGATCCCATTACCATGATGGTTAGAGGCTCCATCAAAGTACATTTCCCAAGGGGTATCGTTCACATTCAAGAGATCCTCATCAGGGAATTCTATCTATTGCATTTGATCTGAAACAGGAAACTCAGCCAATTGGTCTGCTGTGGCTCCACCTTTGACTGCTTTTCTTTGAACAAATTTTAGATTGAAGGCTGTGTGACATTCCAACCCTAAACCCTACGTCATTCCGACGTCATTCCATGCATTTTATGCATTTTCATTTAAAATGCATCATGATATGATTTTATAATTAAGTTAAACATAGAATATATGATTTGAATATGATATTATATGATTTGAATAAGAGAAACAAGTTATGTTATAGGCTCGTTTGCCGTCGAAAGACACAAACGGAGCTAATTAGGGTTTTCAGACCCGCGCGATCGGAAAATACCGAAATCGCGTCAAAAATGAACCAAATGACTTTGATATTTTGATATATATTGATTAACATGTTTTAAAGAGTTTCGGAACCCTAATTGTGCGACGATGTCGTACGGTTTTGGTTCCATAAAAATCGTCGAGCTTCGGACTCGGTTTAGGGCACCGAGCGAACCGCGACCCCTTTTCAAATTCCGATTTTTACGAAACTTCAGACACCTATTCTACATATTGTTTTGACACCAAAATCTATTTGATTTGGTTGCTGGAATGATTTTAGAGGCTGGTTTGTGAGGTGTAAGATTGAATGAAAGGAAGGGAAGAATACTTAAGGTGTAAGTTTTATGTAAGGGCAAAATTGGATGAATTTGTGTAATTTTAACCAAGCAGCTGCTGGACTTAGTTGCTGGCATGTTTGGCATGAGGTGGAAGCTAGAATTAAGTGGCTGGACAGCATAGAATTGGTGCTTCACGTTGGGTTAGTGAAGAAGAAAAGAAAGAGAAAGAAAAAGGAAAAGAAAGGAAGAAAAAGAAAGAGAAAACTAGGAAAATCTTTGGGAAATCTTCAAACCTACTGTTCTTATATGTTTTAGGGTAGTTTAGGAAGTGTTTAGATGTGTTAGAGTGGAAAGAAATTGGCTGGAAATCGTGGAATAAGGTGAAACAAAATTCTGGGTCATAAATTCAAGTTTCTGGGCAGTTTTAGGGTACCAACTTTGGAGGGTTATAACTTCCATTTGGTGAAGCCTATGTAAATTGTGGCTATATGGGTTTGTAGAGCGTATGTTTGTCTAGAGATCTGTCATTTTAGTTTGCTAGAAAACCACTGGAGGTGGCCAAAAATATAGCTGGAAGTTAGGTTGAGAGTTAGGCAGATTCTGGAATTCTGGGTAGGCAGTGTTGAGAAGCCAACTTTCGGGAATTGTATCTTTTAATCCAGAGGGTTTCTGGGAATTTGGCTCCGATGGTTAGCTAGAGGGAGTGTAGAGGAAGAGAAAGGTGGTCTAAGTTGGCCGGAAAGCCACCGGAGGAGGACGTACGGCGGTCGGGAAGTTGGCTAGAGAGGCAGGGTTACTAGGCGAGACAGGGCAGGCAGGCAGGTGGGACAGCTGCATGCGGACCAAAATGCACGCCTATCCTGCGTTTTGATCTTGCGGGACGCGCGCGCCTGGCCTAAAACGACAGGGCCTTGTGCGTTTTGGTGAAATTTACACTTCTGGTGCCTGGATTTCGGTAAACCCTGTTTTGAACCCCTAAATTTTAAATGTTTTTACATTTTAGTCCAACAGCATGAATTTTTTATTATTTTCAATTTAGTCCAGCAGATTTAAATTATTAAAATTGCAATTTGACCCCTGTAGTTACTGAACTTGGCAAAATTACCCTCCTGGACAGATTTTATGACTTTTGGATAATTACATTTTGGTCCCTCAATTTTTAATAATTACAGTTTTGACCCGGAAACTTTTATAAATTATGTTTTAGCCCTCTGTTGACGCTCAATTTTGACCCCAAAAATTTAAAAGAAAAATATGCAAATTAAAAAATATATTTGTCTTATTTTTAGTTTTAGTTTCTTTAAAAAAATTGAGAAAAGAAAAATATATTAAACAAAAGAGAGAAGAAAAAGAAGAAAAAGGGAAGAAAAATAAATAAAATTGAAGAAGAGGGTTTAATTGAAGAAAAAGAAGAGAAATGAGGAAGAATTGAAAGTTTAAATGGGAAGGAAGGGTTTAATTGAAAGAGAAATAAAAGAAGAAGGGTCAAAAGGTGAAGAAAGGAAAAGAATTAAAAGGTTTGAATCAAACCATTCTGGTTTGGTTCGAAGCCTTCCTCCTTTAACTCCAATTGCCAACGGCGTCGTTTTATTGCTAAGGAAAACAAAAAAAAAATAAAAAGAAACAGATGGAAACGTGAAGCATGACAGAAGACAGACGAAACAGAACGAAACAAACGAAGAACAGAAAGGAGAGAACGAAATCCTAGGAAATTAGGGATTTCGTTCAGTTGAAACAGAATGCGAAGATGGAGGAAGATCGTGGAAGATCAAGCCGAAGACGACTCCGCAATGGATGGAAGGAGTTGTGGCCGAAGGAGGTGGAGGAGAGCTGCTAACAAAAGCAGCGGAGACACTCTAGAATCGAGGGAGTCGATTCGAAAAATTCCAGAAAAAAGACTGTAAGCTTCTAGAGTTCAGGAGATTTCTGGTTTCTGTAATTGTAAGACTTTGAGGATTAGGATTCTTAATTTCAAAAATTGTAGAGAGCTAGAGAATTAGGGTTCAGAAACTGTAATTCTTTTGTAATTGGGATTTCAAAGTTGGGGATCTTTGAATCGGTAATTAGAAAACTAGGTTTTTTTTTAATCCTTTCTATTTCGAAGTTAATTTGAAATCAGAAGGTGAATTGGGTGCATTCTTTTCAATTGTAAGCAATTAAAACTGTAAGAGACTTCTTGAACAGTTGAGGCAATTCAAATAAAAAAAAAGAGAACTTGATTTTTTGTTTCTGGATCGTGAGAAGAGCTCATTAAGGTATTTTAAATTTCGTCTTCAATTGTTATCCGTTGTTTATTATATGCCACTGAAAATGTGGAAACTTGATTGAAGATGAAGTTCTTTTTTTTTATTCTTTTGAAATATAACCTAGTTTGCTATAAGTGTTTCCTTTTTGCTTGGTCGTTCTGTGCTATTTTGGTAAAAATCCAAAACGAACAACAACAGTTTTTTGGCGACTCTGCTCGGGATTTTACAATCAAAATTCCGGTTTTTATTAACTGAAATTTTGACTGTAATTAGGGGTTAACTCTGTTACGGTTTGTTTTCTTTCCAACTTTTAAGTTAAAAATTTTTGAAAAAACTCCAAAAATAAATAAAATGTCGTTTGGCGATTTTCGGTCATTTGTTGCGTGTTTTACTGCTTTCCTTTACTGCTTTTTTAGGAATTGCATTGCATACTCAGAATCTTCTATCTCCGTTCTACCCCGATCACCCTCACGGTAAGGTTACCAGTGCGACCGGTCTGCTGCCTTCCAAATTCAGTCACAATATCAAAGCCCGCTGGCATTCCCCCATTTTGTTTTATTGTTAGTTTAATGTATGCGTTCCCCCATTTTTGTAAATAATGTCTCAGTCATGCATCATGTAACGTGATTTTCTTTTTCAGCCATTTGGGAGTCGATTACAATTATGGGCCATGGGCCCTAACCCTGGTTGCTTTACTTGAGACATTTTGTCAAGGACAGGCAAGATAGCCCTATCACAGATACAATAGCAAAGCCCATCAGCATTCATAGTTGAAGATCAAAAGCCCGCAGCATGTCCAAAAGATAGCTCGATGACAACTCATTTGAATTGTAGCTAGTCATGACGTCCAGCGTCACCACATTTCTGTGATGTAATTGTTTCAGAGAACGATTGTAAACCAAACCCTTTTGTTATCAATGAAGTGGAGATTTTAGCTATTACATTTTTTATATCTTTTGAAGTGAGAGAGTGAGAATAAATAAAAAAAAAGAGAAAAGAAAGTCAAAACAAAAAAGAAAAATGAAACCCTGCTTAAGTGACCATTGTGCTTAAGGCAAAAAGAAAGGGTAAAAGAGAGAAAATGATTAACTAGAAAAACAAAAAATGGATAGTTAATAACAAATGACATCTTAAATGTTCTGAGCTAAACTACGCTCGCCTACTTAGACAAAACTTTTCAAGTTCTCCCAAACTGCTGCGGCGGAAGGACCGATGGCCCATGACTGTTAATCAGCGCATTAGAATTGCATTCATCCTATTTGTTTAAATTTCTGTAAATACACATTCATGCATACATACATACATGCATCATTTGCTAACAATTTTCGATGTGCAACCATATAGTCACAATAGCTCCTCTAAAGCCAAGAAGACTGGAGTGGCAAAGAATCCACAATAGACTGGTTAGAGAGTCTCGTTCACTAAACGTCAGAACACCCGAAATGGCGAGAGAAAGTCCCAGCAAAATATCCGATCCAAATGAGTTCGAGGACGCCATTAGAAAGATGAGGGCGGAGATGAAGGCCGAAATGGAAGCCGAAATTAATGCCAGAGTTCAGGAAGGGGTCACCCAGGTTTTAAGAAGCATGAACATCGATCCTTCTAAGTCAGCACGTCCAGTTCCCAAAGACACTAGGAAGAAACCGATGAAGTATCAGATCGATCCCGAACTGTACCATCAGGACCCTGAACTATACCAACAGCT